>WOGN01000470.1:0-22512 GCA_015342105.1 Leptinotarsa texana
AAAATGGCTCAATTATTTGGTCGTTGAGTATCCCGCACCATATATTAGTTTTAAAGGAATATTGATCACCAATTCAACTGTGGAATTGGAATTTCTTGGGCCCACCATCGGCAATTTTGAGAACTTACCGTTCCATTTGAAAAGAACGTTGCCTCATCTGTCCATAAAATTTTATACGGAAACTTTACATTTTCTTCTCTTTCTCTTCAAAACCAGAATGAAAATCCCAAACGGACAACAAAATCACGTTCCTTCGATGTGTTAATAAATTTTGGCTTGTAAGGCTAAAATTTATTCTTTGATAAAATGTTTCTAACACTTTCTTATAATCGGTATTTTTTATAATATTGGTTATGTTCGTTTGCCCGTGTTCAATAACTTTTAAACAAATGTTAAGTTGGGCCTCATCTTATTTACTTGGAGTGTGCTTTTTCTTGGCGATATGGTGTATTCTCACCACATATTAATACTATTTCTATTCTTTCCTGAAGAGACATTATAGCAACAATAACTGTTAAATTTGACAAGTAAATCAACAACTTGACACTACCATAGCATGCATTTTGTTTGTCAATACCTACTTAAAAAATTTATTCAATGTGATTAAGCATCCTTATCGCCCTAGTTAGTGTTTATAAATAATCTGTAAATATTGAATATTAAAATTTTAATGTAGTTTCAACTCTGGTGATTTTATTAATACTTATTGCAGTTTTTGAGTTGTGTCTGCTTTTCAAAATTGAAGGTACTGACGTTTGTTTAAGAAAATAGCCAAGTGATTGAAACTTTGCACCAGTCATGGTAAAATTTTTATAGCACATTTTTAATTTATCTCTAAAAATGTCAGTTAGAGTAAAAATTTATCAGAAAAGTTGAAGTCCATGATGAACTCCAGTCATGGTAAAATTTTTATAGCACATTTTTAATTTATCTCTAAAAATGTCAGTTAGAGTAAAAATGTATCAGAAAAGTTGAACTCCATGATGAGTTTGTTATGTATAGATGAATTGATGACAATGTTTTTTAAAATAAAGGGGATATCTGTCAAAAATAAGCTCATCTTAGTTGCATAAAATTTGGCATGTGGATATAAAATTGCCGTAGACACAACTTTTTCAAGTAACTTTTTGTTAAATTCGATCTAGAAATGCACTTCTTCAATTTTTTTTAAGTTTAATTTGACAAACATAGAACGTCAGTGGATCGCAGTTGGCCGCATCATTTTAAGTTAAATTCAAAGCACAAATAAGTGCCGAAGTTAAACTCCATTGAAACTTTTCGAAAAAAAAGTTTCCCATATGGTGCTTACTTTAATGGTAAAACTGTATATATCATTTTTTATGAAATTATGTACAACGGAGTAGAAAATAAAAAGCAATGATATTCATTGTTCATTATCAGAAAAAGTATTTTGAGTGTAGGGCTATTCCCAATTTTGAAGTGATTCAAAGATAAATTGAAACATTTGTTGTCTTCCAGGTTACATGAAAAATTCGTTTTCATAATTTTTTCTCATAAATTTTCTCTGAACTGTATTGAGTACCAATTCATCCATACGCTGTTATCGGTTGCCTTATCATAATCTATGTAGTTTGTTTTTGGAAACATTACATTTGAATTGAAATGAATTGAAAATCTGAAATGTATGTAATATTCATTCATTGGACTCCTGGATATCTTCTTATGGGTGAAATAAATGTGAACATATCTTCTTGAATCTGATCTGTTTTTAAGCTAGTATACATTATCAACGACGTAGCATAGTCATTTATTAGTTGATAATGAAAACATTTCTGTTTTCACCAAATTGTTTCATGTAAATCCAAACTCATATCTCATAGACAAAACGAAGGGGGCCTTTCATCTATTATCTGTTGACAAAATTCTTTGTTACAGGTTTATAACATGTTTCAAAATATCTGTGACTTCATTAAGTTCAACGGCTTTCGGTTTCCAAGTAGTGTATGATAACATCTAATTCGACATCCACTTAAATTTTACTTGCAAAGTGTGACCTTGTAAACTTGATTTTTAGGCCAATAGTGGCGGAAGAGTTTCGAATGGTATTTTAACTTCACCAAATGCTCTATTTTATTTCGATAGTTTAGTAAATTCAACTACTTCCAAGCAATTGTTTCAGTGATTTAGCTGAATGTCATATTTGATATCAGTAAATATTTTATTATTCTCCTTTTGTCATCCAACCTTCCGTTCAAATACACGACTTCATCTTATTTTTGATTAGATTTTATCTACTGAATAGACCACGACTCAAACATATATTGCTTCGGTGATGACATATTCACATTTCTTGAATTCATAATATTCGTTTTGGTACTAGGTTGTTTCAAAAGTTCGTTTTGGTGTCATGTATTTTTGTTGCTCGATATCTCAGTAAATATTTATTCAACTGTATCGTGGCTGATCGACACGGAGTGTTGTACTCTATACATTGATAATGTTAATTTTTTTCTAAATTTTAATAATTTGCCTTTTTTCAGCTATTACTATACAGTGTGGTCCATAATTATGGAATAAAATCATTTTAAGCGGTATTATGTGAAAAAAATCTGAAACAGGTCGATTTTTATTCTCAAATTGACAATTTACAGTTTGAAAATATTATTCCATCCAGCACCCCTTCTGAATTATAAGCATCCCCTTGAAAATTTTAAATAGCAAAGGGGGTCGTATGGCACTTTGTTGAAAAGGAATTTTAGTCCACTGTTCAGCAATATGAAGTTTTTTAAGTTTGTTGCAATCATAATTGAGAAAATTAATTTTTACAATTAAATTAAATGTTCAAAACGACCACCATTATTCACTTCTTGACAATAACCTGATCTATTAAACAGACCATCCCTGTAACACGCTCCTTACTAACCTTGAATCCTGGAAAACTCTTTGAATATACTAAAATATTAGACAAAAATCCAAATAAACAATTGATATGAATCTAGTAGGCTGCTGTCATTTAGGTATTTAAAGTTACTAAAATACGTCAGTATAATATTTGTGGGCGTATTAAATTTAATTATGGCTCTTTTGTCCGAGACTCAAAGAATGAATATTTTAATTATTATTGGTTGTGGGAATAAAACAAGAACTCAAATGGAGGTTTGTGAAATTTTTAATAATAAATACCCTGGTCAACATGTGTCGCAGTCTACAGTTAGTAAAATTGAAAAAAAATTTCCTGAAACTGAACATGTAAAAAATATTGGAAAACCAGGTAGAAATGTTCAATTTACTTATGAAAAAAAGTTAGATGTACTTCTAAAGATTGAGGAAAATCCGCATAAGACAACTCGAGAACTTGTAAGTAAATCATTCATTTTGTGAGTTTTGCATAAAGAAAAATACCATCTTACAAAGTTCATTTGGTTCAGGAGTTAAATGAAGATGATCCTAACAGAAGTCAAGAATTCTGTGAATTGATGATGGACAGACACAGATTTGCAGTTCATAAACAAAATAGTGTTTTCTGATGAGGCGACGTTTCATTTAAACGGAACAGTTAACATACAGAACTGTAGATATTGGAGCAGAGAAAATACTCACTGGATGTGTGCGACTTACACTCAATATCCTAAAATAGTTAACGTTTGGGATGTTATCATTAACAATAAAATTATTGGCCCTTATTTTTTTGAGGGCACTGTTAATGGTGAGGTGTATCTAGATTTTTTGATTAACTTTTTAGTGCCTACATTACAAATACATTTTCCTGATGTTAATCATCCAAATGAGATAGATCGAACTATTTACTACCAACAAGACGGAGCTCCACCGCATTTTGCATTTACAGTTAGAAATTATTCAAACGAGGTTTTTCCCAATAGGCGGATTGGATGACGTGGAGCAATCGAATACCAGGCTAGATCCCCCGATTTGACTCATCTCGATAACTTCTTATGGGGTTATTTGAAATCAAAAGTATATTTTAATAGATCAAACAATATTGCTGATTCAAAAGTTAGGATAACGGAAGAAATTAACAAAATAATCCCCGAGGTCAAACAAAATGTTGTACGAGAATTCCAAAATCGCCTCGGTTATCGTCAAGAAGTTAATGGTGGTCTTTTTGAACATTTAATTCCATTGTAAAGTACATTGAAAAATATATTCTAAATATTATGTGGCATTATTATTTTCATTCTACGTAAAGTTTTATGATACCTAGAAAAATCAATTTTCTTAGTCATGATTGCACCAAACTCAAAAAACTTTATATTGCTGAACAGAGGACTAAAATCCCTTTCTAACAAGGTGCCACACGACCCCCTTTGCTTATAATTCAGAATGAGTGCTGGAGGGGAATAATATTTTCATACTGTAAATTGTCAATTTAAGAATAAAAATCGACCTGTTTCAGGTTTTTTTCACATAGTACATAATAACACTTAAAATTAATTTATTCCATACATATGGACCGCACTGTATAAGGGTTAATTATGTCAGTTCATTATACTTTAAAAATATATTTGTAGGACGAAACTATAGTAACGTTACTTACAAGTGGTATGAGAAAATATAAGTTTTAATTCCCATCTTTGAAAATGTTTTGTAAGTTGAAGTATTAATATGCAATAAAATAAACAGAAAAACAGAAAAAAATAAAGCAAAAAAGCATTTTGGAAGAAGCATTGAGACACAATTGTCAGAATTTACGTCAAAAACTGAGATAATTTTGTTTTTAGGTTCTCACTACGTCAAGTCGTTCTACAACAATTTCATATACGACGTCATAATGCCGCCATACTGAATTTGGGAAAAATTGCACCTACGAATAGAAATTTTGAATAGAAATAGTCACTTGCATTATATCCTTGAAAACATAATTACATGTTCTTTTGAATGGCATAGAAAAATAAACAGGTTTCACGTATCTGTAGTCACGTTCTACAGTAATTTCGAAACTACATTTCCAAAATAATAAGATAAATAATTTTATCAAACCATTTTGTGTCCAAATCTATTTTATTCATCACGTGTCTCAAATACGAGGTCTTTTCCCCTAATATAAAAGAATAATCAGGAACATCTCTGTATCGAAGAAAATGAAACCCTTATCAAATGAAAGACACAACTTCAATCGATTGATATTTGACCTTTTGCTGACTTTATGAGATAGAAAGTTCAAATGGCAGGCAGTGTTATTGCCCTTTCATTTCTGATGGAGATTGAGGGGAGAAGGATATAGTGAGATTGTAACAATATAACAAAGCAGTAGGGTGTTGATGAGTCGTTCTCGAAGAGGGAAATACGAATGAAGCCAGCTTTACATCAGTTCCACTCGATTATCGATAGTAATATTGCTTCACATTAAAGTGCAACAAAATTTTTGAGTAATCATAAAAAGCAGAATCCGTTCGAAAGATGAAGGGATTTGTATTATCT
Source organism: Leptinotarsa texana (assembly GCA_015342105.1). Classification (NCBI taxonomy): domain Eukaryota; kingdom Metazoa; phylum Arthropoda; class Insecta; order Coleoptera; family Chrysomelidae; genus Leptinotarsa; species Leptinotarsa texana. Next base: position 5,401 of record WOGN01000470.1, read on the forward strand.
TCCATTGTATTTCTGTTTGCTTGAATCAATACTGCATGGTACGGATATGACACTTTTCAATAAATACTACAAGGTTTCCTAACGAAAACTGAAGAATAGAATTATTAAAAATAACCGAAATTCATAATTGAAGGTTGCAACATTTGTACTTTCATCCTTCACACCCTACATTGTCCCCTTCAACCTTCTTTTTCAAATTTTTGAAATAGCGAATTACCGTGTATGATCCATTAATTAGAAATGTTATCAAGTCCCAAAATTTCAGAAAATTCTGAATCCTCAAATCAAAATGGCGGAAAGTTATTCGGAAGTAGATACACATTTTCACGCAAAATCAAGATATTTCTAGTCTCATCAAACACACGCCCTTAGTTAGCTTCCTCTAAATTTTTTCAAAGGCGATATACCATGTTCATACATCATTTCAAATAGTTTCCCAAATAGAGATTTTATTCCAAAACAACTCCACTATAAAATACCGCATTCAAATATTTTTTCAAGTGCGGGTAAAAATCAGTTAGGCTGAAAAGTTCGTAGGTTAATATAGAAAAAAAAAGTTTGGATGAAGTTTGATTTTATTATTCAATATATTTACTTTCGAGGCAACGATTTCTCTTTAGCTTCAAAGTGAGCCTCAGTTTCGACGATTACTTCTTCATCGGCGCTAGATTTCTTTCCAGCGAGTATTCTCTTGAGGTCTGGGAACAAAAAAAGTCGCTGTGCCAGATCTGAAGTAAGTTGAAGCCCAATTTATGCAACTTTGCCATCGTTTTCATCAATTTGTGATACGGTGCCTTGTCTTGATTAAACAGCACTTTCTTTTTCTTCAAATGTGGCCGATTTTCCGCGATTTCGTCCTTCAAACGCTCCAGAAATGCTATGTGATAGTAGATGAATATTATACCATATGCATCCCAAAATACTGACATCATAACCTTGCCAGTCGACTGTTGCGTCTTTGCACGATTTGGAGTCGGTTCACCACGTGCAGTTCACTCACATGACGATCGTTGTGATTCTGGTGTGAAATGATGGAGCCATGTTTCAAACATTGTCACATATCGACATATAATTCCTGGTTTCTATGGTGGAACAGCTTCAAGCACTACTCCGAATCATGAATTCGTTGTTTTCTGTGGATTGTGAGCTTACGCAAAAACCACTTCAACCACTTTTGTATACCCAAATACAGGGCTAGTACTAGAGTGCCATCAAGATTTCGCCAAAGCCTCGGTAGATAATAATATTATCCTGAGTTGGGTTAAAGGCCACGGCAGGAGTTAAGGTAATCGCATTGTCGACTCTTTAGCCAAGAAAGCGATTGGAATTTTAGAACCCAGTGACACCTACGGCCTGATGACTTCGACAATTGCGGAACTAGTCAAATGTTACACCCATGCCCAATCTTTAAAGAAATGGGATGAAATCAAAGGATGTAATATTGCCAGGATCACCTTAGCCGACCCTGGGAAGCTGGCGCCGGAGAAATATCTGGCGATGACCAGGAAAAATCTACGCCTTTCAGTAGGATTTCTGACTGGCCACTGTCAACTAAGGAAACACCTCAATATTATGGGGCTAGTGGACACACCTCTCTGCAGGATGTTTGAACAGGAAGATGAAACTGTCAGACATGTCTTATGCGAGTGTCCTGAGTTATTGTCAATAAGAGAGTGTGTGTTCGGCGAGTCTTGGCCTATACCTACCGATATAAAGGAGATGTCTCCTAGTGATCTTTCTGGAGAGGGCAGGATGGACGATGTCCTAGGAAAACAACTCCTCGGGAAAATGTACAATGGGTCACATGTAGCCTAAGTGCTCTGGGCCTACACAGGGATACAGATTTCCAAATATTCATGCCGATATCTCCAGCACGTTCTTTTGATATTTTTAGATCCTCAGCTATCTCGATCAACTCCACTTTGAGATCATCCAAACTTATTTTGTGAACTGTTTTTACGTATTTGTCTGTAACAGCCTCTATGGGTCGTCCACTTCTCAACTGTTGATTTTCCTGGTGCAAAGTCCGAATAATGTTTGCCAAGACTAGGCTTCAATAGCATTTTTTTCGCCAAAAAGCAATGCTTTATCAACACAAGAAATACCTTTTCATCAATTTTCTTCAAACTAACAAAAGTTGCTTCACTCGAAATGTTATATTCCACAAACAAATACTCCGACAACTTTGAAATGTGTACATGTGTCCTTTGAAGGTAAGGGGTTAACTAAAAATCATATGGAATAAATACAAGCAGCGCCATCTGCGTGTTAGCCTACAAACTTCTTAGTCTGCAATGGATATGTAACTGATCTGAAAACCAATGAACATCTTTGTGATTCAGTAAATCACCAAATTTTTCGTAGGGAATCAATTGTGATCTATACCGTTGCTGAAAGAGTCAACGTTGAAAACCAACAACTGTGTCAGATCTACCGCATGAGCATTCACTGACTTGGTAAAAAAATGGCCCCGTCAGTAATAGAAATTACAGGCTGATCAAATTATACAGTTATGACTCGAACCTATGAACAATCATCAGGTAGTTCTAGAAACCCTTATAAAACTGAATTGCTCAATGAAGATAATAACCACCGTGGGTGGGACGATTGCCCGGTGAGTTGACGTGTGTGGTTTGCTTTACTCACTCAATCGACCGCTGTGTGAACCGTTGGTTCGAAACGCAAGGCCTGACGATCGATTTTCACTTCCTATTGTCCAACTCGTAGTAAGAATCACACGTTAAAAGATAAAACCTCGTTAGTCCTTAACTCGTACAAGTTTCGACTTTTGAGAGTTGTCATTCGTAGGAGGCGACAGCTGGATAACGGAGAAATAGATTATAGCAATATTTTTAATAAACAAACTATTGATGGAATAATTATAAATGAACATTGGTTTTCAGCGACAAGAATCCATTTTATATAAATGGAGAAGTGAACAAAGGCAAAACTATGGGTGTTGGTGCGATGAGATTCCTCCAGAATTCCTGGTTAGAATTCCTTGGAAACTAATAGGCTCCTTCTTCTTTGATATTGTTCTGAACAGTCAGAATCATCTCCAACTCTTGGAAAACAATATCAATTCGGTAATATTCATCTTGAAAACCGATGACAATTTCGTTAAGGAAGAGAAATTCGGTGGAGATTTCTTCAAACATAGATAATTAGGGGCGGTTCTATAGAATGATCTGTCCGATTGCCAAAATTAAATTAGAAGGGCTTTTCATGGCGCTAGAGTCCTTTGGAAACAAAAATGATACGTGGATGTTCTCTTTCAACTCCTCAACATTTTCAATGTTGTCGATTGACTTCTGAAACATTCGATCTAGTGGAAGGTATTCTCTGATATTAGTCTGTTGCAATTTCGCCACTATCCATATCTTTTTTAAAGACGGTTAGCCAAGTACGATCCATTTTCGATGAGCTATTTGAGATACGCTTCTCTCTAAATAGTCTAGGTGAAATAATGTACGCAGATTCTTTGAACTTAGGTCTTTTGGAGTAAGGTTCATTGGAAATCATTATCGTCTTGTTCCATTCCAATTGCTTTGTGACAACTTTGATCCTGTAAATTGTTTATTTCTGATGTATTCTCGATGTTTATTCTGGCACAGTTTCAATGGTCTTGAAATTTCACCCATATAACTCTGACCAGAATAACAAGGTGTCTTATATATGCAATTTTTTGGTTTTTCTTCTGTGTTGTTGGGTTTTGTTTGTAAGTATAGATCTCAGGGTTTTTGTTGTTGTATCTACATATTTCCAATTCTTATCTTTTCAGATAGTCCTGGAATATGAGGTATCACGTTTGTTGTAAACAGTGTCGGTAGTTGTTGAATTGGTGTGTCATTTGGTTTTTTATCGGCCAAAAACAAAGATCGATAAAAAACTCCCATTTGTTCCAGAGAAAAATTACTTTCATTCAATATCATTAAATGTGTATTGCTTCAAATGTTATAAATTATAATCAACAAAAACTATTTTTACAGGTACGGTACACGCCAAAAAATCTAATCTACTATTTTTGCTTCCTCAAATTTCACAAAGATATTTCTGGAAGACCTCCAATAATAATTACGTTTATCGTGATAGAAAAACCCCACCCCTTCATTTCAATTTGTGCCCTTGGGATAATTAAAATTTCAGAAAAATGTGTTACTTCAGAACTTTCAATATGAATCGCACATAATATAAAAAAAAATGAGGGGGGAAGTGAATGCAGAGATATTCCTAGGAATGTCGCATCGGCGAAGAAATTTTCAGTTAAGGGTTTCGGGGATTTTTATATATCTAACCTCTTTTTAAATATTCAAGGTGGGAAAACCTACATCAATCCTTAATATATATATTTTTTTATTTTTGCATCTTGGTGCATGTACGTGTTTTTTATTTCAGATATCTTAGATTATAGTAATGTTGTTTTACCTACTGACTCAACAGGATCTGCATTGATTCCACCTGTTTTCAAACGAAAAGGTACAGTTTTTCAAAGATTTTCCAAACCCTGTACTTATATCGTTTTGAAGTTTCAACTTATCTTGAAGAGTATTAAAATTATCTGTCGAATACTTTACATGAATGTTTGAACTTTGAATCTTCTTATCGTTTCAAGAAGTTACTTTTATTTACGCATTTTTAGTAACAATCCATGATAAATCCCACAAAAAATTACAACAATGTCTTGTAGTTGAATCAAAATATGTTTTTTATCAATAATGAATAGATTCATGCGAAATAAACAGTATATTTGGGCCATTCTCCTCCGCGTTTCTGCAGCAGTTTGTTCAAAGAATTCAGGATGTCATATTTCTGACGAAAGTGAAAATTAGCATAAAACAGGATCATAAGCATATTTTCACTGTAATGAGGTACCATAAATCACAGCTCAAGTTCTCACCAAAATCAACACATGGCATTTCAAACGGTCAACATTCTTATTACACCGTCAGATTATCAAAAAGTCCACAGTTGAGATCGTATCCATGCGAAGTTGATAACATATGAGATATTTAACTCAGGAATATTTAAAGAATATTGCTGGAGTTTTTTCCTGACACCAATACGTTATTTTAACACCTCAACACGTGTTTCGATCACCAAGTGATCATCTTCAAGGAATATTAAACTGTTTGATATTCCCAAACTCCAGAAGTATTCATTCCAACACTAAAGCTTTCAAACAATGCATCAGAAGTTCACGAATATTTCTTTTAGACTGCTTCAGAACATTGCAAAATATTGTCAGCTGTACTTTTCAATGCATTCTGATGATTCTGATGTATCAATAAATTAGTATCATCGGTATAACGTACAGATATGTACATACAATTTGATACTGATATGAAGATACCTCATAAGGTATTTTCATAGAGAAAATGCCTCAAGATTGAGCCCTCTGGGGCTTCCTGAGGTATATTTGAAAGATGTGATCATGATTGATTCAATTCAACAATTTCTTTCCAATTGGGCTGGAAAGATTTTAAAAGGTGCAGAAATAAACTCGTGAAAGCATAGAAAAAAAAACTAGGCCCTTACACAAAAAAATCAAATCAATATTATTCGTTAGCCCTGAAAGAAAACGATCCATTCATGAGGAAATGACATGCACAGTCAGAACAACAATAATACAGGAAGAAGAAGAAAATCAAATTATACAATATACCTGACGGTGTTGCCAAGTTCATATCAAATGTTCGAAGCACCATCGTTTTCATTTGGTTTTGAACATACTACCGAAGTAGTTGGTTTAAGCCGATTTCGGAACTTCTCCCCACCACTTGAACTCGACCATGAATGATGTCACACGACCTTGAGCTTTATGCACGTCATATGGCCTTGTAGAACTTAATTGAACCTTGAGCTATGGACACCTCATATGACCTTGGGTACGGAATTCGACCTATTAGGCTATTTTGAGTAGCAAAACAGTTCTTATTATAAAAACGCTATCAAACTTATTAAATGTCACTGCGAAAATAGTTTCGTAATTCATCTGCTCTTACTCAGAAGAAAAATTTAGAAAAGTCTATCCTGAATGGGCAGCTGAATTCAATGGATTTTAGCAAAATTTTAATCCTATCAGTTTGTTTGTATCGTATTTTCTTTGCCTATTTCTTGGGTTAGGTTGATATCGTTTTGAATGTACTTGGTCCTTTTGTGTTCAATTTTGTATTTTATTACACAATAAATACTTATTATTATAATTATTTAACATAGACTAAATTCATGGAATATGTGCTAATACCAGAGACACGTAAATTTCTTGAAACGATAACAAGCAAAATCCGCTTTTTTATGTTCGTTGCACGAGTATTGAACAATAAGTAAATGGGAAATAAGTATAAGTGGGCAATTCAAAAGCAAAAATATTTTGTTAGGACCAAAACCGGGCGTTCCTAGGAATCTAACCATAACGGAGATCAGCAACGGATTCCTGATCACGTGGATGCCTCCCGTAGAGCGGGCGGAAATAATTCAACAGTACGTCATTAAATACAGAACTGATGGGGACTGGAAATCTTTGAACAAAGCTCAAATACGACCCGAAGATACCCAGTATTTAGGTAAGAAGGTTTTATGATAGTAGATATGTATTCAAATTGTCCTCTAGTGCTTGTAGAAACGACTACGCAGGTGTTTACTGCTCCGAGTACAATATACACAGGCATAAAATCAGGGTCACCCCGAGAGCTAAAAACCACTATTAGTGTACTTTTTTTTTGGTTAGTTTTATCTGTCAATTGCCCTTTATTTGTGTACTGTTGTTAATGTTGATATATCGAAACGAACATAAATTCTGTTATGGCGCCTTTGAAAATGGCCGCAGTCAGCGTCAAACGTTGGTGTAAGGCTCTCAAGTGTGCAACTAGTATGACGGCGGTACCACGAAACTGATTGACTAACTCAAACACCTGGTTCAGGGCGAGGCAGGACTACAGCAGCTAGGGATGACCTTTTTTTCGTATCTAGTTATTTGTGGAACCGAACAGTTACGGCAGTTTCCCTTCAAAATCATCTGCAAAAAGTCAGAAATATATACTTAAGTGACTGGTTAGTTAGGGGGCAAATCCGTGCTGCTGGATTATCTTCTCGAACTAGAATTACAGGACCGCCGCTTTCCCGTGACTACAAGATTGAATTTTTCACTAGAACACTTGAACAATAGCGAATTGGAGGCGTGTATTGTTTTCCGTTGAATCGAGATTCTGCCTCACGGGCTCAGATAGACGTGTACGAATATGGAGACGACTAGGCGAGAGATAAGCTCAAGCGTGTTTGTCGGGAACGATGGCTCGCATGGAGTTAGCCTTCATCGAGAATGGGTGGTGGTTCTACTAGACCATGTTTTACCATGCATGACTTTTCTTAGAGACGACACAACATTTATGCATGATGATGCACTGACCGGGTCGTTACTCAGGATCTTGACGAAGCTTAACTCACGCGATTTGTTTGAGCTGTTCACAGTCCGGATATAATTCCGATTGAATATGTTTAGGATGAGGTCAAAAAACGGTCACTAAAACATGTGCCTGCTCCTAGAAATTCTAGAGAGCTTCGCGACTGGTACAAGAATAGGAAAATTTTCCTCAGAATGTAATCCAAAATCTGATTCAAAGCTTGCCTCGTCGTTTGCAAGCTGTTATCACTGCAAAAGTATGAAACACTTGTTACTGAAGCCCTTACATTTTTTCTTTTTCAACCAGAAGCATATCAGAGTAAAATTTTCAATTTCATTTCCTAGCATACTGAAGTGAAATTGTTTTTTATATCAACAAATGAATTTAGGCAACCGAAAATTGTTTTTTTCCGGGACTCGGCAAAATATATGACATCAGAAAGAGATCCGGAAAAAAAACAAGAGAATTTAAAATACCTTCACATTATGGAGTAATCTAATTTCATGACCGGCAGTGTATTTTTCTATTAAAAAATTGAATCTAAAAAACTACAAAACCAATTTCAAGAATACTAACCAAGTTTACACAAAATACTAAACAACTATTGTTGAAACCATGTACAAACTACATTCTCATCTTATAAAATCGGTTTGATATCTCTGAATATTTCGAAAGGATGATAAGAGATATAATAAAAGCGAATTTGTAGAGTTGTATAAGAGTTGTAACAATTGAAGACCGATTTAGACATTCTAGTCTTTGTCTCTGTCTCAATGTTAGTTTTAATTTTAGTTTCGGAAGAGGTCTCAATCTTTATCTGATATATAATTAATGAAAGAAAGTCGCAAAACCATGTTTAGTCACACCATTTATAACCCAAGAAAGGTTGAACCGATTTTCATGACTTTTAATTATTGGATTTGCCTCCGCCTGGAATAGCAGGCAGATTTGAGAAATCTAGAAGAAATATTACAGATTGAACGAATCGTCGACGTTTCTTGTATTAACGAAGATCAAATCTTTCACAGCTAAGCAATAATACATTCAATCTCCGAAATATTACGTATCAATTCACTGCAAATAGTGCAAATGAAGAAGATATAGCACGAGATGAGCGTCGAATTCAGTATTGCCAGGTCTACTGTTTTCATAGTAGTGGTGAACTAATAATGAATAAGACAGTTACTTTTTCTTAATTTTCCTACAGAATATAAAGGTTCACATTGTATAAAATACTTTGACAAAAATGGTATTCAGAAAAGAGTTTTATAAAAGTAAATGATGTAGCTATACTCGATTTGTGAAAATACTTTAAAAGACTGGATGTTAAAACCGAAAAAACTTGTAATTTCAATAGTGCAACTCATCTGTCGAAATAGATGTAATATGGAAGACAAAAAAACAAAAACGATTTTTCAACAATGTTTCTCTTGTGTCCGAGACAAGCGTATAACCGCTTGCGTACATTCCACAAGAACATCTTGTATATTTTATATGAAATAGCTGTATTATCTTCAATTCTATTTTGAATTTTCAGTTAAAAACTTAGTAGGCGGCAGGACGTATTACTTCAGGATCCTCGCCTATTCGGCAAAGAGTTACGAAAGTAGCGAAGAGGTGAAATTTTCGGTACCGGCCCGAGTGAAGCACAAGGCTATAACGGCCGGACTCGTGGGCGGAATTTTGTTTTTCATCGTCGCCATCATTCTATCCGTGTGTGCCGTCAAACTGTGCAACAAGCGGAAGCGGCGGAAACAAGAGAAAGGTAAGTAAAGGACAGCTGTGACATTTACTGCCCGCTAGATAATTAAATTTGCAAATGAACTTTCATTTCAACATGCGATGGCACAATACATAGACGACATGTCTCTTATCTTGCTATCTTGAACCGTGTGTCTCATGCTCAGCTTGTCTTTTTTTTCCACATAAATTTTTTTGTAAAATTTAGAACTTTGGATATATTTACTGAGAAGTCTCAATTTTTCTCGTTCCCATTTGCTTTGACTCGCAACTAGAAATCTCTTATCCCCTATTCAAGCAGTTTAAGATCATGAAAGTATGGCAAACCACATACAAAACCATAGCCGTTCATGACTCTGGATAAAAATAAGAACATTGTAAAAAAAATAAAATATTTTCCGGCAGCTCTCCATTTTCATGCTGTGAACTTCTAGATATTCCTGTAGTCCTGTAGAGCAGTTCTGCATTTATTATTAGTTAAATGTATTGACTGTGGCTATAAATGTTTTTCAAAGGAACAGAAGGAACCAGAATGAATAGACCGCAAGTAGCCCCCTCTAGTGAAAATCGTTGAGAAGTGGAAACAATAACCCACATGTTGGGTGTAATTTCCAAAAAGTTCTGTATTAGTTTCATAAATTTAGATTATAAGTTATGACTGCAATATTTTCAAACAAAACAAGTCACACAAAAATTGAACTGGAGAATAGGAGAATATAATGTGATCTTTATATGCAGGGGTGATATCGTAAAATTAGTGTGTTATATATTAAAAACGGCCACTCATTTTACCATGTCGTAGTAGCATTAGTTGGTTTATGGATGACATTGAATTCTGAATCTTGGGTAGGGGGTTGATCTTCTGTTTATCGCCCCTTGAGCACAGGAATGTATACAGAATGACAAAATAAATGACTCTTTTTGATACAAATAGCTGATATTACAAAAGATGTAAAGGAATGTATCATCTTTGCAGATACTAGTATAGTTTATCTACTTATACCAATTAACTTGTCAAAAGTGTCTCTTATTAAGCATATGTATATAGCTGTAAAAATGAGCAAGACACACGGAATAGGGTGTTCCACAAACCAGTAGATTATCAAACTTTCAAAGCTCTTGGACGGAAAATTTTCATAAGTTAATGCATAAATATGAGTCATCAAAATTTATTGGACATTATATTATCTGTGCGAATGTATTCGTTTTCTTCAAATGGAACACCCTACTATCTGAATTATGGTCAAAGAATGAAAGAATATTATAATGCATGCATGACAACAACACACACAGTGTCAATACTTTCACGTTTATGCAGATTTCAGTCACCTTGAATCCGAATCTGTATTTTGTAACCTACACCTTCCCTATCAATTCCTACCTAGGGAACCATAAAATATCAAAGGTTTTGCGAAAAGTTAAAACTTTCTTTTGTTTTAGTATAATATGAGTTTTGAATGAAATATGTTTCCTCCAGTAAATGAGAAAACAAAAATATCAGTTGTGCAATTTTCTTTTCACATCTTCGGCAATCAGTTTTTGTTATTTTTTTATTTAAAATAGAATTTTATTCAATTTATTCAAATTTGGAGCATTTCAAATTTAAATTTAGAAATCTCGTAAACCGTAGAAATCAAAAACTATTAAACAAAAATGAAACCTGTTTATTCAGTCCTCATGAGTTCTTCAGGCAATTTATTAATAGTGAATTTCAAAACATAATCTGGGTTTCGACTGAAACTGAGACCGTTGCCGAAATTCGTTTTCGTTTTCGGTTTCGGTCGGAAAAACCAGCTTCAGTCGGACAGTAGAAATTAATGAATAAATAATTTTTGAGAAAAATAATTCACCTTATTTTTTTTACAGACTATCATAGCGAGGCTACCTGCCTAACTATTATCAGTCACAGTAACAGATATAAAACATGTAGAATCGAACAGTATTTGCTTTATATTTATAATACAGAATTTCAAGTGAATTATATCAAAAATTTCATTATGTAATAATTAGTGTATTAATTTTGAGTGAATTCCTCAATCTTTCACCGAAACCAGTGGTTGGTATTTTCAGGCATACAAAGACTGGGTTACACTGCAATCACTCAAACAATATAATGGTCAACTTCAGAGGAGTATTCGATCAACACATTAAAAATATTTCTGCTATCAGTCATCAAACATCATTCTCTTCATCTATATCTAATACTGAATGTATTTTTCATGACTAGGTGTATTTGAAGCACTTTGAAAAAAGTTTGCATCAAAAAGGTTAATGAGGAAGTATTCAATTAAACGAAGAGTATTCTAGGCCGCAACATACCCATCGACAGCTATGTTATCATTTGAACAGCCTGAATATCAAAACCGTGTAAATGTGACCCAGTCGTTTTAATAAATTCTGTGTTTCTGGGTGAGCGTCAACCCGCTAACATCGCGGGGGATATTTCCCACTGCCTTCCCTCGGTCGAGGCGTGCTTGTCTGAAGTAGAAGTCACTTTGCTACTCTACTTTTAAGGTAGATGCGTAAATAGTTCATTTTAATAAAAAAAATTTCCTCTTGCTTTTTTGAGGCTTTCCTTTCTCTGTGTCTTACCGTTTACGAGATATTCAAGAATACAATTAGAAATGAAATGTACCTTATTTCTCTGATAACTACATTCCATCCCTCCCTATCCTGGATTAGTTATTCATAAAAAAAATGTCAGGTATAAGAAATTGCTTACCAAAATCTCGATATGAAAATGCTTTTTTTATCTTCTGCATGCTATTTCTTCTAAGCAAAATATTGTCATAAAATAATTGTGTATATTTCCACTATTGTAGCCCTGAAGAAAGCGAGAATCTTCGCCGAAAGTAGTGTGTTGTAACTGTCCAATTGCTCGTGAGTTTACAAAAGTTATGAAAATTTCTTGACGGAAACAAATTACGTATTCTAATTATTGGTTTTATTTTTCAGCGTATAACATGGTGGCCTGTCGAATTACCGATACCAGAAATGGGGCTAACGCCACAGATAGTCAAGTGCCTTTGAAAAAGTGAGTATTGTATTTTTCCACAATTTAATCGTGATTTGAAATATCTAGTATTTGTCAGACTAACTTTCAGCCTAATTTTACGCTCGATCACGTAGAAATTTATCTGCCAATAGTTAACAAGTTTCGATGAGAGAGTTCTTCAGGTTGAAAGATGTTCAATAAAAAAAACATTGTCCTGCTGATATTAGGTTGTTTCAGAAGTTTTGTCTGTTTTTATGAGTGTTATATAAATTGTAATATCTCAATGTAATATTCAATCTAATCGAAATAATCGCCAATTGAATCATTGGACTTTTGCCAACGTAACGATTAATTTCGTCAGCAATGAAATTGATTGCTGATTAGTGGAAGTTCTACCGACAAAAAAGTTATCTGAATGCTTGAGAAGATGGTAGTCAGTTAGCAAGAGGTCAGAGGTAGTATGGTGGGTGAAGCAGAACTTTGACGGCTCAATTCGTTTAACTTTTGGTTTTTGGGAATAAACATATGACATTAAAACAGACAAAACTGTTGAAGCAACCAAATAATCGGAAACTCCTCTAAAATATAACAGATTGGGTTTTTTTACTGATGCTATACGTTGAACATATTTTTCTGGGTGTAATATAGTATCACCTATAAAGTTCACAACATATAGTGTTGTTTATTTTAATTTGTGAAATATATCTGATAATTTCATGCTTGTAAAATGATTCTCAAGACATAAGAAAGGTTCTACGTCTGATTTCTTCTAATTTTCAATCCTATGAGCTGGAAAAAATTATTTTTCAATGCTGAACTCATTCTGGTCAACATTATGTATATTTTCTCCGAATTTCATCAACCCTGATGAATATTATTTTTGATATATCATCGCCCGATTGATTTTGAGTAAGGTTTCTTCGTTCCGAAGAACTGTTGACTCAAATTTATCAGACATTATTCATCAGAAGTTCATCTACTTCTCAAAAATTCAGCAGAGAACGTAGTTCTAGTGAACTAAGGGAATATCAACGGCTCTTAGTGCTTGTGTTTGGTCTATTAAAAAATATATGTCTGTGAGGTTGAAAGTGGAAAAACCAAAATAAAAAAACATTTACTAATAGGTCGAAAGAAAAACTGTGAAGTGAGTTTTACAGAATGATAAAAATGTTTTCCAGCTCAAATCTATTAATACTCTAAAGGAACTAATTCAAACTGAACTTTGATATTCTGCATTACAGAAGTGCTTTCCCCAAATAGTGTTCAGTATTGAAAACCGGTCTGTGAATAGTTGAGTAATATAAACTTGCCAGAGAAAGTTAAGCTGTACAAATGTGAATTATTTTTGAAATATGCGAGAAAAATCAATGTAACTTGAAAATTTCCAGTGGTTTTCGGAAGAAAGCTGCATACACCTTCATTTCAACAATAGCTATTTGATAAAATCAATATACTTTCATCCTATTGAAATGTTAATGAAAAACGAATCGGTTATTTTATTCATTAGTTACAAAGTAATTGTAATTCAATGAAAAATTAAAGAGTTGAATATTTGTGTTTTTGTATACAATATGACACTTTGTATATGTCGAGTCATATTTGTAGGAAAAGTAGAAAAAAATGTCAAACTTGCCATTGAGCTGCAGTTATACTCAGTTATACTCATATACTTGTTCTGTACTTGTTCTGACATTAGTCCAACATGCCACTCATTTGAATATTTTTTTTATTTCAAATATGGCCTTTATATGATGGTGATTATAGAAACCACTAACAATTATTATTATTCTTCATTATTTAATATTCAAACTGTCTCTTATATATAGTTTACAGTTCGAAGTGTCTTAATCAGTATTTCCATAGTAAAAGTATATAACATTTTTTTTGGAAAAAAGAAGTTATGAGAGTTGTGTTAATAATAATGAAATAGTATTCACAATAAATATCTCGATAAATCTGTCGACAGAATGTAATTAATTTCCGTAATGTTTCAATGCCAATAAATCCTAATTTTTCAGTTCTAGAATGTATTGAACGAACTGACATTAGTAGTCACCAATATATATAAGAATTATTGGTCCGTAAATATAGCCCAAATAAATTATTCCACAAAGAGGCTAACAATATCGTGAAACTGCAACAAGAATTATATTTTCAATACCGAAATAAATAACTAACGTTCTCTTCGTATTTGTTTTAATTATATACATTAGATCAGATCTATTGTGTTGCTCCTTCAATTAGACTTCAATTAGACTTATAGACTTAATACTGATTCTTTCATATAGCTTATAGCCTCTGTCTTCTGAGTAGGCACAGTTTGTGTTTTCACAAAGATGGGGAGCACTTGCACATAAATATGAAGAGGTGAGTCAGTTCCTGATAGTATTGTTCAATAATAAATGGTAAAAAACATGCGGCCCTCTTCAATGATATTTCAGTTTCCCTGACCAGTATTCCCTTGTGCAGTTTCGCAACGGACACAAACATATATAGAAAAAATTTTACATCTTTGTGATGTTTACTAAGAAATAATTAACTATTTTAAATATTGCATTGAATAATAAAGTTATGGTTCATCTTCTATTCACCTCTCACAACTTCTTTTTTCGCATTGTCAATTCTAATTTTTGACTTTTTTTAAATACATTTTGATAGTGGTTATTGTCAAGAAAACTTTTACCGTTATCAAGATATGTGACTTTAAAACTACGCGTTTGTAGAAAGCTAGTGTGACGTCATGAGATATATGCGATTGTCATTACAGCGTCTGAACCACGTCTGAACTGTTATAAATCGAAGCATTTAATGTTTGAGGTTTGACTGAAGATGTGTTCAGTCCAGAAAAGTTTTATCGAGGCAGACACAAATAATTTATCGCCATAAGTGGACGTATTCATTGTTATGGAATATTTCATTAAGAATAAGGATAGAGTTTTTTATCAAATTCAACGATTTAAAGTGTTTCTGAAGTCATTATTCAAATTCAAATTTGTGAAACAATGAAAAGTCAAGGTGAAGCCATATATTTGAGTGTATCTGTTTATCAATGTATCAATAAATGTATTTCATTTTATCATTACTTTGCAATGTATGTAATGTATTAACATTAAAATTTTTAATTGAACTTTTCTCTCAGCATAGCTATATGCAAGGCTTCTTAACTTTTTTATTTTTGGTAACACACGTTGAAAAATTCACATTTCATTTATTTTGTATAATGCCTACCTCCCCGACTGACTATACTCGTAGCTCACTTAATGGGTTTGAAATATGCAAAGTACATATAATAAATTGTGTCAACAAATGTCACTGTATCAGCCTGCCTCCGAAAACCATGACTCTGGAACAAACACCTGAATGTGTCTTCTTATAGGACGGTTGAAACCGAGTCCTACCGTGATTACGAGAGCGTTTTCATTATTCCTGGGACAAGTCTAGACACAAACCGTAAGCGTCAGGCTAGCAGATCTCGTTATAAATTGCGATCTATTCAAATTTCATTAGCCTATACAGAATTATTATTCACTTTTTTACTAATGTCGCATTCGGTATCGAGATCTTTTTTAGATACCTGTAGAGTAGGATGGAGTGACAAAAATTTTTTGTTCCATCCACCCTACTGAATGTGCTTAATTTGTTCCTGGAATGTGTGATTCGTATATAGGGATCTTTTCTGTGTAGGTGCATTGAAATTCGTTCACAATATTGTTGATGTTAGGATGATGGTATGTTGATATAATAATGACAGACTTGAAACATTTGCAATTTAGTCGATTTTTTTATGCAATGGTTCAAATATACTTACCCAGGCGGGTCATTGCTGTGGAGATCACTATGAGATGCTACAAAACAGGAATTTGACTAGTTGTTGAGTAAGGTTTTGTTCATCTCCTAATGATCTGGAAAAAATAATAAATTTTTTTGGATTTTTTGTTATTCACAATTACTGAAGCAAACATGTATACATTTTTCGAATTGAAGCAATTTTCCTACAGTTCAATACTGTCTAGCCAATTTCAATGCTTGAACTGGACTTTCAATTTCATAGTAATAAATATAATTTTCAGACATCCTAAAGCATTATCATTGTTAATTTTGACTTTTGTTTAGTCTGTCGACAATTACAAATACTAAAAATATCAATCAAATATTATGTCAACTACACCATCTTTGTGAATGATATTCTAGATCTATAGATAATTCTACAACACACGACTTTTGCGTTTGGTTATTTTCGAGAATTCATCATTGATCTTAATTCGAATTTGACAAAGGATAATGAAATCACTGACATTTTGATTAACAAAACTATTTCACTCAGAGTCGGCCCTAGCAAACGCGGGGACCTGGGCAAACTTTGGATGCAGGGCCTCCTTCCGTGTCTGCATGTTAAACAATCTGTCCGACACGAGGAGAAACTTACACTTGTCAGAAAACTTATAGATAATTAAGAACGAACTCTAAAATAGCAATGTTAGAGATATAATAAGTTGATCAGTTACTTTTGACACTGACTCTTCATTATTTTTATTTCGATATAAAAGTAAAATAAAAAATAAACCTAAATTAATTTTGTTGAACATACGGGGCGGTCCGATAAGTACTACAAGTATGATAAATATCTTCAAAAAAAAAACAAAAGTTTGGAAAACTAGCGATTCAATTTCTCCACATAATATTATTTTAGCTCGATACACTCAACCCAGCGATGCTCCAGTTTCTTCAACCCGTCTGGTAAATACGTTTTCGGGTGGTCTGCAAAGTATGCCTCTGACGCGGAGATAATCTCCTCATTCGACCCAAATTTCTGCCCAGCGAGTAACTTTTTCAAATTTGAAAACAAAAAGAAGTCGCGCGAGGCCAAATCTGGAGAATACGGTGGATGGGCACCAGTTCGTAGCCCAATTCGAGCAAATTGTTCGTTGGAAATAAAATATATATTTAAATACATCACAAAACCTGAATGATGTTAAC
>WOGN01000471.1:0-37282 GCA_015342105.1 Leptinotarsa texana
AGTTTGAGGAACATGCCGATACGCCGAGGAACAATCTACAATGTTCGTTGCCGCTATTTAGGCGGCATCCGTTCCCTGGGTTGGGCAGTCTGTACTTAGAAAGCGAGTTGTTAACAAATTGTGAATATAAATTAAACGTGTGTAAATAAATCAGTTAGTAAAATATTGTAAAAATAATTTAGTTCAAGACAGATTATTCATTCAATTCGTTACAATACAGTGTGTCTCACTTCTCATGGAAACACCCCCGTATCTTCCGTAATATTCGAGGTAGAACGATGTAACTCTCTGGACTGATGGAAATGCTCCAAATGCAACTATTACCTGAATGGAATTGGCCAAAGTGATATACACTGTTCACCACCCGCGATGGAACACCCCATTTTTACGGTAAAACATATTAGGAGGCAAAATAGGCTCAAAATTTCTCCAGATTCATGATCAGGGCTACCAACTTCTACGGTTACACTTCTTTCCTGAGAAAATTTCAGTCCTGAAAAATTCGAATTTGTCTCACTTCTTATGGAAACACCCCCGTATCTTCCGTAATATTCAAAGTGGAACGATGAAACTCTCTGGACTGATGAGAATGCTCAAAATGCACCTACCACCTGAATGGGGTTGGCCAAAGTGATATACCCTGTCCGTCCACAGTGAAAATGGGGTGTTCCATCGCGAGTGACGGACAGTATATCACTTTGGCCAACCCCATTCAGGAGGTAGGTGCATTTTGAGCATTTCCATCAGTCCTGAGAGTTTTATCGTTCCACCTCCAATACTACGAAAGATACCGAGGTGTTTCCATAAGATGTGAGACAAATTCGTATTTTTCAGGACTGAAATTTTTCTAGGAAAAAAGTGTATTCGTAGTGAGTTGGTAGTCCTGATCATGAATCTGAAGAAATTTTGAGCCTATTTTGCCCCCTAATATGTTTTATCCTAAAAATGGGGTGTTCCAACGCGAGTGGCGGACAATGTATATCACTTTGTCCAACCCCATTCAAGTGGTAGGTGCATTTTGAGCATTTCCATCAGTCCTGAGAGTTTCATCGCTCTACCTTGAATATTGCGGAAGATACTGGGGAGTTTCCATGAAAAGATCCTGGAATCGTGAGTAGATATTGAGTTGGAGTAATTCAATTATTGATATAAAACTGGTCGGCAACAAAAATAAAACATTCTGGACCCATGAGGATTCCAAACAAGATGAGAATGCTTGTGACGGTTGGATAGCCTACGCTCCTTGAAAATACCAACAGCTTCATTTGTTTTCGATTTAATGAAAACTGCTAGATCTACAAAAAATAATCCCAGTTAAGATATTGGTACAGAAATTGATTGATTGAAGTAACTCACCTCCTCTAAGGAAAAGACTTCCACTGGAAATAACGAGAACACAAGAACTGGTTGCTGAAGTGAAAAACTTAACTTTCGTTTCTGAACCATAATAGAAAATCCTGTGAGGTTGACATGCTCCTGATAAGCTGAGCTATCAACAAAATCTCGTTCTCATATGAAGTATTCATTAAGCATTCCTTTCTAATATTTTACCGAATCACAGGTTTCGATCATTGACACATACGTGCATTTCATCTGACATCGGCAATATACACGATTGAAACAAAATAGATAGAAGAATTTGCAAAGATTTATTTATTCTGTACTACAGAGTGAATTGATAGTAAGTGAAGTGTTCTGAATAGGTTTTTCAAGTGAAAATCCTGAAAACGTCTCTATAAAATCTATTCTCTAGAAATTCAATATTATTTCGTTCTGTTATTCACACGACTGAACAATTTTTTCATGATTCTCACAAATGAATGATACATCTCATAACACAGGAATTCTAAAAAAATATTTCAATTTGAAATTCATTAAATTTGGTGATGAACGATAAAGAGTACGATTTCAAAAAATGATTTGTAAAATTGTTTTGAATAAACTTCTGAATTGAGTAATATAAATATGTTGCATGTTAAATTGTGAATGGTTGATGGAAGCAAAATTTCACGTTACCCGAATTTTCGTCAATAGTTTCGATTTGAAACTGTATTGAAGTCAGCACAGTGTTCGCAGTAATTTGTCACATTACCTAAACAAATAAATAAACGGCTCATTTTACAATGGAATTTCGTTTTCCAATTTCGACATTTTGGACACATTTGACATCGTCCTTTCCCTCCATTATATTTTTGTGGTTGAGGTTCTACGGGTTCAGTTTTGAAAATGATAAAGGAAAATGTTTTAAAGTAATTGACGTGATCTGCCATTGATACATTTTACTTATTATAATTTCAAAAACTCATATTAATTAGGGCAGAAGTATTCAGTGTGTATAAACATCAGCAAATAACAAAATCTGAGATACTACTCGGTCATATGTCTATGTATTACGATAACTGTTTTACATCAAAGTAATGTCTTTGTGATTTACTTAATCACTTCATTTATTGAAATTAACATTTTTTATGTAGTTCATATGACATTTAAAAATTTTGACAATGAAAGAAGATGATGAAATACGGAAAAATTTCAAAATATTATGGTACATTAAGGTAACATAAATATTTATATTCATTGATCTTCATTCATCATCATCCGGGTAATGTTCATCATCGTGTAAATCATCTTCATCATTAATTGAGTCAGATTCTGTAAAAATTAAACGTAAATTGTAAAATTTATAACTATATTCGAACATATTTGATAAAAAATTGATTTTTATCAACTTACCAAGAATATTATGATCAAGTCACTAACAAAAGATGGAAGTTGATCCCCTTACAACCATTTGAGGAAAAATGTGCTGTCCTGCTCAATTCAGCCATACCAATGGAGCCAAAGTTGTAGGTTGCTTTTCTATTTCCATTCCATTTTACACCCACATATCACGTAAATGACGAGCATATTGTTTAGGTTCTAGTAATGTCGTAAACATATTCTCAGCTCTTGTTCTTACTCGATTTGTACTACAATGTATCATTTCGTCACTTCATCTCTACCTAATTTTTTTTCTCAGAACAAAACACAAGCATTAGAGAAACATCCTTGAGGTGCCAGCAGTTTGAGGACGTCTAACCTTTCTAAACATCACAGTAGGATTTAACGGTTAAGCAGAACTTTAGATCGGTGTTATTGAGGAAGCAATAGCCAACCAAAAATACATCGAAACAATTTTCAGTATAATTTTGCGTGGGGTTTGTTAGACCCCACCAGGGTGATACCAAGGTTTTTGCTGGCCAATTAGAATTCGTAATGTTGTAACCTTCAGAGGAGGTAAAGAATACACTTTTTTCCAACTCCCCCTTTCTATGCGAACTATGTTCTCATAAACTTTAGGTTTCATAATCAATAACTTATATTATAGTAAATTGATGGATGTAGCAATTACTACGTGGTAGGACATCATGATGAAAAGAGAAATGAAAATTTCTATATTTTTTACCACTTTTATTTGTAACTAACGTTACTGCAGTTTCGTCTTATATGGACATTCTCAAACTTAAACAATAAACTGTATAAGTTGTATAACTGTATTGTATAAGTTTGAGAATGTCCATATACGACGAAACTGCAGTAACGTTAGTTACACATAAAAGTGGTAAAAAACATAGAAATTTTCATTTCTCTTTTCATTATATTATAGTCTTATCTTATCCTCTCGAATCATTTATTCATATGACATAATCCAACATTCGATTATTAGCAATTTCAAACATGATTAATTCTAACAGGTAGCTTTCGAGGGCAGGTGGACTCGAAACACTCATCCACGAGGATATCCATCTGATGTATGGGCTACCAAATTCAGTGATATAATCGGCACTTCCCATCAGGTTGATCATTCATTTTGGAGTGAAGCGACCATTGCAAGTGACGGACTCAAATTTTTTGCAGAAACTGGATCAAGCGATAGATTAGAAAGTGAATTAAAAGAGATGGTAAGAACGGAATAAATAGTCAGATATCCATAAGTTATTTTTACAAGTATTTTCTGATCACTATTGACTTCTTTCATCCAGTGATAAGATTAAGAAAACCCATCTTTTAAGACTAAGTATAACATTTTTCATTCTCGAAACGAAAAATCAACTTCAATGAATCATTCAGACATAATGTTACTTTTCACAAAAGCGATATGTCAATTCAACTGTAACATTAACCAGTCATGTGTGTATTATGCAATAAGTACAATATAATTATGAAAATGAACCTCATCATCTTGAAAACATATGGCATGATAATTCAATCATCGCAACAACATTCAAAGAGAATGTTATTGTAGTTCCACTCTGTAGGAATAAATTAATGACATTTTGTATTCTTCTCGAGAACTTGGTGCAATGAATAAGCCGTCTGAAAAAGATTTTCTAGCTGTTATGATATTAGTTGGTCTTCCAGACAATTATGAGCCATTGATAATGGCTTTAGAAGGTTTTGTGCGAAAAATCACCACGGGTTTAATGAAAGCAAAGCTTTTCCATGACGATAAATATGCAAATTGTCTTATCAGTTCACAAAGCGCATATTTCTCGAGCCATATGCTCAAAAGAAAGGCTTGATGTTGGGTATGCAAACTGAAAGGTCACTTCAAGAATGTCAATTGTAAAACTTCAAATACAGATTTTTAAAATATGACCGTAATTGGTAAACTTCCTGTAATATTATAACTGGATCACATTAAACAAAACAAAAGGCTGTATTATCACAAACTAATATACGGAGTTCAGGAACTTGGTATATTGACTCGGGGAACCAATTCGTACATATCAGGCGATCGAAATGTATTCACGAGTTTCGGTATTTATATAACCAAAATAGATAAAGATAAAGAAGTTGAGTAAATTGATGGATGTAGTCATTACTACGTGGTAGGAAACCATAATGAAGAAATGAGGATTGAAACTTTCTATGTTTTTTACCACTTTTATTTGTAACTAACGTTACTGCAGTTTCATTCTATAAGTACATTTCTAAACTTATATAATAAAAAGTTTGAAAATTTCCTAATGACTGCAGTAACTTTAGTTACAAATGAAAGTTGTAAAATCATAGAAACATGGTAACACTATCATGATTTCCCATGTCACCTACGAGACGGATATGGTTGTAACTCGATTGTACCTTTTATCCATGGAGGAGAGGTTAAATGAAAAACAGTTTCAACAATATTAATTTATTATAACAATTAATTCTTAATGTATGGTTTTATAATTTATCAATGATTAGGTATAAGCTATTTTAATTTTTGGCTTAATCTTCTTCGATTTCCATTAAATCGGGATCAATATCCTCACAGTTTGTGGTTTTGAGGTTGTTATAGAAGCTGTGAACTTCAGGGGGTAAGAGCTCCAAGAGATCCAAGAGGTCTTTTTTCTTCTTATAAGCGATAGGTACAGGCTCGTTATATTTAGGCTGTAGAACCAAACTCTGAATAGTCCGTCGATTAAAATTTACTCGGTGAAAAGGTTGGTTTTCATCCAGCGAATGTTTGTAGTGGAAAATCCCTTTTTCCTCCTTTAGAAATTTGAACCATTTACATTGTTGCATTTTTATTTCTTGCCCTTGGTCATCCTTAAGCCTTTTCACAAAACTCGATTTTAGAAGTTGTTCGAAATTTAGGAAATCTTCTTGGCGCATCTCAACTACATTAAATGGATTTTTCTTGCTTGTGCACCGGATGACTGTGGCCCAATCATGGGGGACAGCTATGAGCTGGCTGCAGTGTTTTTTTTGCTTCTCTATTTGAGAGTGGATGGTATCACATTCCATGTGGGTGTGTCCGCTAACCAGGAACTTGTGGTGCACTTCGTGGAGGGTGTTTTTGGTTTGCATAAGAGCCAAAAACATGCTGACCATAAAATAGTTTTTATTTTGCCCTCCACATGTGTCACTGTACAACACAACATTTTTTACATGTTCTGGGAGGTTCATGAGCTCCTTATAAACGCATGATGCTATCTCAGAACCCCCTCTCATAGCAATGCTCTCGTGCCAGATGTAGCAGCTTGCTGCTCCTGTTGCAGCATCATGTGCTGTCAAGTTGTAAGTCCAGTAAAGTCGCTTATAGAACGCAACTGACGTTTCAACAGCTGGTGTTGCCAAACACTGTTGAAGGTCGAATGTGTAGCACTTGAAGCTTTTATCTGTTTTTGCGCGATTTTTATCTATATCTTTAGCTTTGTAAGCTGTATCTGCAGCCTGGTGGTGCTCATCGAGCTCTTTTTTTATCGCTATAAATTCTTCTGAGCGTGGATTCGACTTCTCTGCGACACCCACTAGCATTTTGAGTGTGTCACACTTGTGACACGTATCAGTTTTTGGCCTTTTAAATGAAAGTTTTAATTTATTAAATTCTCTTGAGTATATTTTTCTGCTGACTGGTTGGCTTACTGATTCACAGTATAATTCAAACATTTTTGATAAATTCAAATGTGAGGGCAAGTAAACTTTGTCACTTTTGTTTCTCGTGTAGTGGCTTTCATATGTGGGAAATGATTTTATGTGTCTGATAATCTCAGTTATTTTTGCCTCGCAAGTTACATTAGCTGAAGTATGAATTCCTCGTTTGTCTAATTGGGGTGTACCTGATGTTGTACTAGATTTCTTCTTCATACACACTTCAATAAATTTATTACTTATGTCTAGGGTTCGAGTGAAACAACCCTTACATACAGCTGTTCTATTCCCATGAACAAAAAATGAGTAATCATAGGTTGCACTGCGATTCTTGTTTTCTTGATTCTGGTTTTCGTTTTCTTGTAACAGCTACAGGTTTGCGAGTAATCAAATTTGCAATATGCGCCACTTTGAGATCATTGTTCGGTATTTCCCAGTATTCTTTGAAAATGGATTCCCGCAAATCCTCAGTCAGCCAAGAAGCACAATTTTTCCTGCAGTTTCCTAAAGAAAGTAGCATTTTCTCACGTATTACTTTTCCTTTTGCAGTGGTGTATGTTTTACCTGCATTGCGCAATGTCTTCCTCTCTTGCCGTTTCCATCTTGCCCAGGGATTACTTGCTTCCTCATTTTCAGGTTCAACATTAGAAGTTTCGATAAATAGCACACCACTTGCAGGCTGCTCTTTTGTTTCTTCGAACTTTTCATTTCCAATTGGTTCCTCTGTAGCATTTTCAACCATCCGTTTTCTTTTAAATCTTCTTGGGGTATAATTTCCACTATCAGAACTTTCACTATCAGAAGTTTCATCCGAAGTAACAATGAAATCAGGATCTTCATCTGGGAAATCATTGTCACAGGCGAATGGATCGTTTCCCTCAAAGTCAGGGCCAGAAACATCTTCATTTCGATCACCAGTTCCTAAAATCAAACGACATTACGCACAAAATGAACACAAATGGTCACAAATGAATCAAGAACTCTAATCTTAATTTTCATAAACAAAAAGTTACTTGCCATTGGATGCAGACTCGACTATTCGCAATACTGTCACATCTCTACTGTCATTGTTACGATCAGACCCTGTAAGAGAAAAACACTACATGATTTCCACAAACCAAATCAAGAACTTGTCTGAATAACATTATTTGCCATAAACAAAGTAGCATACCATTGGATGTAGAACCAATTGTTTGATCAACGACATTTTCTCTCTGAACATTATTATCAGATCCTAATTAAACAAAAGAACAAAATTGTATTACAGCAAAGCATTTGTTAAATGAATATTATGAATCTTTTCATCACGATATTATTTTATGGAAAAAAATTTACTTACCATTGGTTGTAGAAACGATCATTCGCATTATTTTTTCAGTTCTACTGCGAATCATTTTCAATTTGGTATTTTCCTTTTGTAGATAAGAAAATGTGTAGTCAAAAATGATTAATTACAATGATTATTTTGTTCAATCCTTTGAAACTTTATATTTATTAAATAATTGAACTCACTTTGTTGTCAATTGAACTTTGAACACTGAATATGTAAACTTAACCTTATAACATGGTAACACAACCTCCAACCTCAAAAACCAAAACATATTTTGAAATTCAATCAAATAATAATCAATTATATCGAAGGTAAAAACAATTTACAAGTTAATCTTAATTGAAATTGCTTACATGATTTTATAAAAGTAAAAAAGGAAAAAAGGAACTAGATAATATTATAGTTTTTGAAATGTTTTGAATAGATTCAAAGGAGCTGTAAAAGAAAAAAAAACTATGGAATAAAAGTTATAATTTTGTCTGAATGTCTTATAATTAATTTTGAGATGGATTGGTACACTAGAGTTAACTGAAATGATTGGGCAGTTCAAAAGAGCTAAGATGACTTAACTCACTTTTACCATTTTCAGCAGTGGGAATTATTGAGCGATAAAAAGGGGTTAAGTCAACTTATCTCTATTGTACCTTGGTCTGACCAATTCCACGATTAACTCATTTGTACCAAACTCTATTAGATAAAAACAGAACTACACTGACTTAAATCCAATTCACTATGGCTGAGTATATGTGCAAGCATTATTTTTCTGCCTTAACCCAAATAGACCATTTTTTGACTTAACCCCTTTATACCGCCCACGGAAGATATATAGATAATGCTATAGTCTCACAAAGAAGATTGAGACAATGGCTTGATCCATCTCTTGGCCGAGAATCATTGTCACCACATCTTCCACTGTGTCGCTATCAATAACCATCCTAAGAGCTGTAGCCGTCTCAGCAGAATGACCACAAATATGTTGTATAGCCTCAGTCGAGTAGTATCCACTAATTGTATGCCCTCTCTCTCTAGTAGGTCGATGACGCATCTTGGAACACACTTTTTACTGTAGCCGATCGTAAGACTCTAAGGTTTGCTGACACCTCGGAGACAGATCCTGACCGCACAATGACGTTCCATAGTGTCCTTCCAGCATCAAGAGTCCTGGTCACGAGGGAGATAGGAGTCCTTATCTGTCAACACAAGCATATAGGTGAAAAATGAAGGTGAATCATCATTGTTCAACATATTTTATTATGTTGTCTAAAGTTTTCTGGTTCTTTTGACTCCTCTGCAAAACGACATCCAGGAAGAGGTGATAAACTTTCTGATAAGGGATGAACTGATCCCCAGAAGATGCCTTCATCACTAATCTAACGAACATGTTAGAAAGCATGCATTTAGGGGTGTTCACCCCAGCAACCCTGTCAAGAGTGGTTGTGTCTATGTAGGTTTTTCCTACTCCCTTGAAGAGGAAGTAGCAAAGTATATGTGGGAAGCAAGCTGCTAGTCTGTAGATGGTAATTGTCGTTTTTTCTAGGTCCTTGCTTCGCGGTGGTTTGTATGAGCCATACTCGGAGAAAATCCACTTTGTCAAGTCAACCCACTGTTTTTGAATCTTCTTCAGGGCCTTCTCGACATTTGTTCGCCTCAGGACAAAGAATAACAGGTGAAGTATTATGTGTTGATTTATGTATTTTGATTTAACTGTTAAGATAAAATTATTCTTTGTGGCTTCATCTGAATAGATGTTCCAGGATTTGTCCTCAGTGATGGTCTTGCCCTTGTCAAAGAAAGATTTTAGAGTGGTTACAGGATCGAATCCAGATTAGTCAAGAGTGCCAGCAATATCCTTTAGGTTGATTTTGAAGTGCTCTTCAGTCTTTGTTGAGAAGAGGCTAGAAAGAAATGCTTTAAAGTCGGAATCACTTGGGAACTGATTGGAGAATGTTGATGCTAGTCGCAGGACATCCTTTTTCTCAGATGAGTTGTAATCGTAAAGGGTGACTTGTAGGAACTCATATTTTTTGGAAAAGCAATAAAAAAATACACTAACAATCAATTTTTTTACTTTTTATTTCCTCGTCTATGTGTGGTATAATTTTTTTCTTTCTAAACTTATTTCACAAGTATTACTTGAATTTGTGGTAGAGTGAACGTTGCCTTTGGGTGGTTTTTCTTCTCCTTTTTCTTGAGTTTCTTTTCCAGAGAGCAATGTATTTCCATTGAAAAATATACAATCCGGTTGCCATCTTGAGTGATCCATCAGCGGATCATCTTCCATTTTCCATTCGAATCCTTCAATGTGACATTTCGGACACGCAACAATGTCACCTTTACCAGTAAATGAAACCAGCATCAGCAAGTTTATCTTTTGGAAATTTATATGTCCAATTATGAAAAGTTTCGATTCTACTTTCAAAAGTTTCGATTCTACTTTCAAAAGTTTCGAAATTTCTTTCGTGTATTAAATGTATACGTGCTTCGACTTAGATTCTCTAATCAATTCTATTCAATTCTCATGCAATTATGTTAGCTTCTCCCAGTTCTTCAATAATGGAATTTATTTAATTTTAATGGCCTGAATGACCTGCCTGCCTTGAGGATAGTAGTAAACGTAATCTGTCGCAGAGTTCGTTTGAATCGTCCCATGTAATATAATCTATTTTATTGTTATTTGCTTCCATAAACATACCTTCTCCCGATATACCTGTTATTGGAGCTATTATATTTTTGTTATTTACTACCGTCAATTCGTTTATTTGGTTGATAATGCTGCCGGTGACCATTCGTTTTCAAAACAATTTGTTTATAATTTTGATGATCTTGTTCGGTGAAATTTTCAGGATATTTTTTGAAAAGTAATTCATACAGACCGGGTGTACCCTTATATCTTCTATTTTAACAATTACATCTGGACCATTAACGTGCAGTCTTGAATCACCGATTGATAGTTTTTCAGTATTTTCATCAAGTCGTACACCATATTTGTGAACGAATTCTTTTTGTCTACATCATGGTGCATATCATTGATATACTGTCGTACTTTCTTAGTAAAAAACATTTTCTACTTCACAATTCAGATTATTCTACAAATGGTTCATACAGTGGTCAGATTTGAAAAAAAAATTTAAATTTTCTATTGAAGGACACCCTTTCATCATGCAAGTCATAAATTTCATTTTGTATAAGTTGACTGAGCCATTTTTTCTTTTCACATCCCTTAACCCTGCACCAGACGCGAATTATTTCGAAGGATTTGCTTTGAGACTTTTTAAAAACTTTATTTGTACATTTAAGGTAAATAACTACAATTGAATGACATGAATAAGAAAACAAGGTGTATAAATAAGTTCGCACATGACGCAATGCTGAGTAAGCAGGCTGGGTCGGCTAACGACCTGGTCTGGGAACATGCATCTGTAATGTTATACCGGTGTACTATCAGTTCCTGATATAACTCCTCCCTCCTCAAATATCGACTTCGGGCTGGAACAAGACTGAAGGCGAATTTTCAAGTTCTTTTCTTTTAAATTTCACTTTCAATTCGGAGTTTGGTTTCTTCCGTGCATTTTGAATTTTCCTGAAGGTGTAGCAGGCCAAAACAAATAAAATAAAGCAGATAATTGTCCATAGAATCCAGTCGGTTGATTGGTAGTAATCGATGTCTTCTATTGATAGTTGATTTGTCGCATCGATATGTCTCTGAAGTTGATGGATATCTTCCAGTGGTATATTTTCTATCCTTAAAGGTTTTCTTTCGAGTGTCTCAATCTTTAACACTTCATTGTTGATTTTTGGCAAGACAAATGGTTTTCCAAAATTCGAATTTTGGCGGTTTTCGAATTTGTATCGTTTGAATTCGAAACTGCAATTGGTTGGAATTCGTAGAAGGGTGCTGCCTTTGACTGTGAAGAATTGGTCCTCTGGGCATTTTGATTTTATTTTCATTTCTTCTGAGGTGATGACGATAATATATTCCTCGTTGATTTTATTGAATATTTGGGTGGGTGGTTCTATCGGCATCTGGGGGCACCTAGCATTCTTGTCGTGAATAAGGGCGGCAATGCAGTCTTTTTCTGGGTGGAAACTCACGTTTTCTTGATTGCAGAGATACATGTCCAAGATTTGTGAACAGGGTTGGTCCATATATTGGAATGTTTCCTCTCCGAGAGCCAAGTAAGGTTTTTTTGGGATGATTATGGTATTTGTTTCAGTTTGGATAGGAAACAAATGGAAGTATTGAAAGGTTTTAGGATAAACTATAGGAAATTCTATGGCAAAGATAATTTTATTTTTTGAAAAATAACAGTTTGTTTGAATAATTGAATACCATGAGTGGACATCTAACTGAAGTATTTCGTCAGGACTATAGTGATTGTGAAGCTCACTAATGATTTCTTCCAAATTTTGACTTGTTAAAATATCAGGGTGAACTGTATGTAATTTTGCAAAAGTGATTGCATTTTCGACGTTATCGAGAAAGGTGATAATTACATTTGCATTTAAAAATATTTGATCTAGCATACTTGAATACACAGTATATTTATAAAATTGATCAGTTATATTGATCAAAGTTGGTTTATAGATTTCAATGTATTTAGAAATATCTTTCTGATTTTTGATAATAGATTCAATATGTTTGGAAAATTTATCAATTATTTGTTTGGAAAGAGAAATTTGTGAATTAACTTCTTTTACAATTTTTTGTTGATTGCTTTTCAAAGTTTCGATTGCCTTATCATATCGCTCTCCATCGGATGCGTCTAAGTTACCAAAAAGCAATTTTTGGATTGTTCCTCCAACATTTATTAATCCTCGTTTTTGTCTGATCGTTGGTGTATTTAGAATATATATTTTTGAGTTTATGAGAAATTTCGAAAACCAGTGGTTTTAATTCCGGGGGAAGGACTTATTGTTTTTATTTCAATTTCTGGATTGGCCCTGACCATTGCTAATAACGTCAGGAGGTTCAGGATTCTCAGGTTCTTCATTTTGAGCCTGTAACAAAGGTGGTTTTCTTAATTCTTTTATGTGAATTATTTCAACCTTTCCCTTTTTATTTTTTATTTCTACTTTGTTATGTTCTAAGATTTTTGTAATGGTAAATGGTCCTAAAAATTTATTGTTCTTTTTATTTCTGTTTTTCGGATTTTTCATGAAAACTTTTTGATTGATTTCAAATTATTTGTTCGTGTTACCTTTAATGTTTGTTTTTTCTTGTATTTTTTCTTTGCGAGATTTCAATTTTTCCAAAACTTTTTCATAAACAGGGGTTAGTTTTTTATTGTGTTCTTGTACATATGTTGAAAAAAATTCTTTGGGACTGAAAATTTCTTCTGGACTTCTTGAATTTGTATGACCAAATATTAATTCAAATGGAGTAAAACCAGTTGAACTGTGAATTGAAGTATTGTAACCTAGTATGGCGTAATTAATGAGATCTGTCTCGTTAGGGTGTATTTCTTTCAAAATTCGTAGATGTTCGATTAAGGTGGAATGAAGTCTTTCTACAGGGCTGTTGGATTCATGGTGTCCAGGGGTGGTGAAATGTACTTTTATTTTGTGTAATTTCAAAAGTTCTTTGACAGTTTCATTATTGAATTTTTGGCCACTATCAACAGTTATATTTTGAGGTGTGCCAAAAGAAGCAAAATACCTTACTAAAGCATTACAAATGAGAATGGCTGATTTGCCGGCTATTGGTATCGCTTGAGCATATTTAGAAAAAGAGTCAATAATTGTCAAATATATTTGGCCGTCGAAAAAGAAAGCATCGATGTGAATTATTTGAAAAGGTTTTGAAAGAGTTTCTGTCAAAACTAAAGGTACATATGGATTTTGCCTAGAATACTTTGTTCTTCGACAAATATCACATGAATTAATATAATTTGTAATAGTTTGTTTCATATTTATCCAATAATAATTTCTTTTTAGATATTGTAAAATTTCTTCGATTCCGCGATGATTTGTTTTTCCTTCGTGATGATTTTTCATCAAGAGGATTTGTTCGTCCTGACCTTTTATAGTGTTGACAAGTTTTGTACACCTGATTAATTTTAGAGTCTGTTTGCTATTTAGCTATTTCATTTCCCTCGAATCTCTCAGTGGGCAGTCGGTATCCTATTCTCTCTTATCCTACCGGTACCTTTTATGTTCCTGAGTTTCAATTCTTTCAGAAGAGACAAAGAGGTAAAACAATTGTCAAAAAACAAGTGGAATGGCCCGAATGACATTTTTGGAATACATCTGCGTATTGTAGAACAACAGTGGATCCCAATCCTAAATGATTATACTGTATTGGTAAACTCATAGAAGACCCTTGATATGGGTCTAAATAAACTATTGTCGCAACTCAGTTCTCGCTTGGCTATTAACGAGAGGATTTTTATTTGCTGTTTCACCCATTCATTCATCCATCCAAATAATGAAAGAACTATTTAAAAACTTAATTGAATATTTATTGTAAAGAAATGGAATAAATAACCTCACACTCAAAATGATAATGAAAAGAAATACATTAAAACATCAAAAACTTACATTATACTGCCACCCAGTAGGATCCAAGTCTTGTCGCCCCAACCCAAAACTTATACCCCCAGCGAATAGGTTTTCTTCGGATGAATTGTTTGCAACCAGGACGCCCAAAATAGGCCACCATAGCTTCATCTATACTGTGGTTCTCTTCTATTGGAGCGCATTCAAAGAATTTCTCATCCAGAGATATGAAAAGTGGTCTCATTTTTGAAAACTTGTCGTTCCTATCCAGTTGAGTGTTATCATTGCAATGAATATTGGTCATAATGTATTGAAAACGATCCCTAGAAATTGCTGCACATACTAATTTATTATTTGTGTCTTCAGAGTTCTGCCAATACATTATTCTTCTAGAGACAGAAGAGTATCCACTCAGCAGTAAAATACCAATGAAACAAAACATTTTATTTCTTGTTATGTCATCCACAGCGTTTTTTTGTTGGGCATACATATTGCTATATCTTATCTGATCGATAGTATCATCAAAAAATAGGTTGAAATACGGTGTTGGAGATCGTTGATTTTTTATGATTAGAGTAGAGACCTCAACCAAATCATATAAAAGACAAGTTGTGATCGTGGACGACGTCATTCATTACATAAGAGCGCATCGAGATGAATTCCAAAAAAAAATCGCAGCTGTAGCTTGAATTTCACTTTTCTTCTTCATTAGCATATGAAACCTGATTACGGCTAAAAATATCCATTTTTATTAAATAACTTGTCTATTTTCAATTTTATATGAAAAATAGTTATGACAAAAGTTGTATAAAATTAAATTCTCAACAATTTTGATTCATATAATTTTTTTCATAAAATCGATATTTTTCGAGAAAGCGTGGGGATGAAATTTTTTCATTGTATTATCACATTTATTTTTGACTTCACGAGAAAATTTGTAATGAACAAAGTTGTATAAAATTGAATTTCCTACAATTTGGACCCCATCAATTTTTTCATAGGATCGATATTTTTTCAATTTAAACCTGAAATAAGTAGTTGTCTCACCGTCTTCGAATTGAAATTAATGGAAATAATAGTTGATTATGTCGCCATGTCGTCAACTTCCTTCTTGATCCGCTTCTGGAGATCCTTCACACTGTCGCTAATGTGGGCGACTTCGAGCCGGTACTGTTTCGTTGAGTCACCCTCAACACGGTATTCCTCTTTGACTCCGACGATGTCCTGACTTCCCCTTTCAGTGTTGGTTTCTACCTCTGTCAGTTCAGCCAGCAAACACCTTTTCCGTTCGACTAGTTGTTCCTGTCGAACCACAAGTCGTCGGTTCCGTGTTTTCTCTGGATTGAATGCTTTTCCATCTATTTCGACATGGCAATTTTCGAGAGTGATTATGGTTGTGTGATTTGGTATATCCCATTCGATTCACAGTTGGCGTGTAAAGTAACTGTTTCAACTGGTATCGCAAGTACTTGATGTGCGTTTATCTGGGTTATTCCTGTTTCACTGAGAGTAACTGATATTCCTTTGCAAATATTTTTGCCTGATTTGATTATGTCGGCAATACATGGTTGTGTTCTTTGAAGTTGGGAAGTTGTGCAGTAGTAGAGGTTCTCAATTTCCGGACATCTTGGTGCAGTTGTCCAATACTCATTTGAGTTGAGCAAAAGGAAAGGTTGTTGAGGTAAAATCATGAGAATGGATAAGGGGACAGGATTCATTTGGAAATATTTGTAATTATTTGCTATAATAGGTGCATGCATTTTAAAAATTATGAAACCTCGTATAATTATTTGAGTTGAAAATAAATTGTAGTAGTTCATGAAGTTTTGCAACGTAGGAATTTGTCTAGTCTCGTAGATTTTGTTCAATTTTGTAACAAGTAATTTCAACCTCTGTGGTTCTATAATTGAACTATGCAATACGTTAAGTCTAGCAAAGGATATCGCATTTTCTATATTGATAATCAAGTTTTGAATTGAGTTAAGTTGTATGATAAAATTGTCGATCGTATTTGCGAATAAGAAAGCTTGCTCTAAATTGATGAGTTCTTTCATTTCTTTCGATACACCTTTTATTTGACTCTAGTATATTTTGGTTGGTTACTAGTAAGTCAAAGTCTTTGGTATATTTAGTTGTCATTTCTTTGAGGATCGTGTTTTGATGTATGTCATTGGAAAGTAACTGTTGTTCATTTTTATGCAGTGCTTCTAGATATTTCGTGAAATATTTTTCGTCATCGAGTCGAAGAGTTCCGAATAACCATTTCGATAATTTTCCAACTCCGTCAAAAAGATATCTTTGTTTTCTGGAGTTTCGTGAAAATATTTTTAGTTCACCTAATATTATTTCACTTAAAGGTAAAGCATGATTTATTTTATTATTGATGATAATAGAATAATGATTATTACTAGTTTTCAAAATTTGCTTGAGATTATTTAATTCTAAGTTTATATTTGAAGTTAATTTTAAAGGCTGACTTAAATTAATATGATACAGGAACGAATGTTTTGAGGTAATAAGTTTGACGTATCCTAGTTGATCTGGGAGTATTGTACCTTTGTTTGTGTGATTATTCGTTCGTAGTCTGTTTCTATTTTCATTTTGTTCATTGTGAAAATATCTATAAACGACTTCGCTAGTTTGTGCTAAATTTCGAGGTTTGTCGTCTGAACTCGCCATTATTTTTTCAAGAAAATCTGAAATATTTTCATTTTCGTTAACAGCGATTTTGCTTCAGTTCTGCCTTCTCCAATCCTACTCCGACTGCACCAATTATGTTTTCCAAACAATGGAAAGACTTTTTAAAAACGTTTATAACGTTTATTTACACTTATTCAATGAGCTTTAGGACAGAGCCTTCGGCTGCACTACAAATGGAGTCAACTCACTGACTAACCTTGAGAATATAAGAGTTCATATATAAAAAGAAAAAGTGCATTAGATCATTAACGTTAAAGAATTACATCGTTTAGTGTAGTTATCTAAGTAACCTAAGACATGTTTATGAGATTAGTTATTCATAAGGCCACATAACTAGGTCAGACTGAAATACAATTTGTTGAATATTTCTTCAAATCACAAAATACATTATTTTTTTTCAGAAAAACAGGTGTGGAGTGTACGAAGTATAACACTTGATCATATAAAGTGGAATATGTAGGTTATACTGAATTACTGATATACAATTTGTTAAATATGTCCTCAAATCGCAAGATACATGATTCTCTTTCAGAGAAACAGATGTGAAGTGTTGTATTGCTAATATTTTTTATTAGTGTTGAAATATGACACTCAATCTCATTAAATGGAATATGTGGGTCATACTGATATGCAATTTTTTGAATGTGTCCTCAAATGGCAAGATACATGATTCTCTTTCAGAAAAACAGATGGAAGTGTCGTATTGCTAATATTTTATATTTGGCATGAAATATAACATTCAATCTTATTAAATGGAAAATGTTAGTCATACTGAAATACAGTTTGTTGAATATGTCTTCAAATCGCAAGATACATTCTCTTTCAGAAAAAAGATGTGAAGTGTTGTATTTCTAATATTTTATATCTTTGCGAAATTTAACACTCGATCTTATAAAATGGAAAATGTGGGTCATATTGGTATACTATTTGTTGAATGTGCAGCATTTGAGGTGTTGTATTGCTAATATTTTATAATATAAAATACAGCACTCGATCTTATAGCATGGAATATGTGGGATATACTGAAATATATTTTATCCATGGCATTAAATATAACATTCAACCCATTGAAATGGAATATGTAGGTCATACTGAAATACAGTTTGTTGAATATGTCTTTAAATCGCAAGATACATGATTCTCTTTCAGAAAAACAGAATTTTAGGTGCTGTACTGCTAATACAACACCTGTTATATTATCCGTCTTTGCTGTATATTTTATACCAATGTTCCCTGCACCTTCTGAGAATGTCCCAAAGTAGTATATTTTCAGTTTATTATTCCAACTGGTTGCTATTGAGGTGCGTTCACAGCAATAAACGAATGAGTTTGAATTGAAAGTTTGTGGTGAAATAAACATTAGGTTCACTGCCGATTTCGCTGATACGAAGATTTCTTTCTGTCAGTGTACTATTGGCCATGTTTATTAAGATTGGCTATTGAGTGGGAATTCGTCCTAGAGATTCGCTTAGTGATTGATTGATCGATTGAGTGAGTAAACCATGTATACATTTTTTGTTGTTTAAGGTTTCCTACCCAGTATTCTTTAGGTAATCTTGTTGATAAGTTTCAAAGTAGCTGTCGTTAATTTCAAAATTTTTTTGAGTCAATTGTGTTTTCTTGTCAAATATTTGGTTTTCACTGTCTTGATTGTCTTACTCTGTCCCTATTTTCAAAGACAGGGTCAACGTAACAAACTTCTTCGAATTGTATATTGGTGTCGTCTCGTTCAGTTATGGAACTTTTATGTTTTATGTGGGGAACGTGAGTAGTAATACTAACGTGGTCCTAGATACGATGGTAAACCATGCCATCGAGCTCGTTAGGGGTGTCGTTGTTTGGGGTGAAGAAGTGTGTCACAAAGGCCTTGTTTGCGAAGAAAATTGGTTGATAATGTTGACGATGTGACACTTCTTGAGCAACCCTTGTTCTTGTAGATCGTCAATGACCAGAGGGTGTTGAAAAAGGCACCTCTCAGCGTCAATGACCGAAGGGTGTAGGCAAACCCTGTTGAAGCGCTTATCTTCGTGTGTAGAAGAGACCTTTTGGCTCAGTGTACCCTCTTCGGCAAACCCCTTTTCGGGCACCCCTCTTCGGGCAACCCTTTTTCGGTTAACCATGTATTTGTTAGTGCCAGATGACCTTTAGAATACTTTGTTGTACTTAATTAGGATATTTCCGTTGCATTTCGTTGGAATATTTGTTATTTCCCTGATATGAAACCAAATTAGCTGACCTTAAGGTCATATGTATAAGTAAACATCAATACTTTGTTGCATTTCGTTGGAATATTTGCTGTTTCACTGATAATAAACCAAATTAGCTGTCTTTGAGGGTCATTTGTATGATTAAACATGAATATTTGTTTTAAATGAGAAAATACATACGTAATTATCAACATTTTATTGATCAGTAGATAATCACAATGTATGAGTTTTTTCAAATATTCTTTTTAGATGACAATTATTATACGTAATACATTTCTAGTACAGCTAAATATTTTTTGAAATTAATATTTGCATATTCATAAAAATCTTCTAAAGTTTTCCGCCAGAAACCTCTGTAAGTTATGGATGGTTTATGAAATTGTTCAATGCTATGATGTCCAGTAATCTGCTTTTGAATGGAACAATTTGATGAAAGTTTTCGTGTGAACCAATAACGTATCCACACCTATAGACTTATTTCCTTTGTCCTTACATGTTACCGTAGAATCTGAAAAATGAAAGAATAATTACAAAAATGTTTAAGGAATACTGTTCGTTTATCTTACATAACGGTATTGATTTTTCAAAGTAGAAAACTGGATATTCATTCAAAATAATCGTATGTGGATGTACTTCCATTAATACAAAGTTACCATTTTCCAACTTGTATGAAGTATTGATATAACTTTTGATGTTAGGATGTTGCAAATTTGTGAAAGTAGAAGAATAATGTACAATAATACATATTTTTATCGTTGTGTATATGTGTTTTTTTGAAAGCAACTCTATTACTACTACACGTAACAGTTGTATCAGGGATGTTTTATACCAAATACGTCACGTGAAATCTGTTCAACTTGACATTCTAAACATATTGAATTCGGATAATTGGTTTCTCCTCCACATTTACTACACTTATATTTCA
Source organism: Leptinotarsa texana (assembly GCA_015342105.1). Classification (NCBI taxonomy): domain Eukaryota; kingdom Metazoa; phylum Arthropoda; class Insecta; order Coleoptera; family Chrysomelidae; genus Leptinotarsa; species Leptinotarsa texana. Next base: position 20,057 of record WOGN01000471.1, read on the forward strand.
CTGGTACAGGCATAATGATGATAATGATGATGCTGGCTACTTACGAATGACTCATGGTTGTCTGCATAGCGTTCATCAATTCTCAAATGCTTCGGTGATTGTAACTCAAAAATGGTTTTCTTTTTACAATGTTTGCAGTACTGTCTTGTACTTCTTGTTTATAGATTCTTCCGTTGTTAGGTTTATATGTTTTTCTTTTTTCTGTAAAGAGTTGTAGTAAAGTTTTTTCCATATTTTTTCCATATTTTAACATGCCTTTAATGAACCGCTAAAATCTATCGTTTGTTTTTCATTGAAACAGAAAGTGTGCAATGTTGGAGATCGAAAAGTTGAATACCTTATGGTTGTTGAATGAATAATGATTGTAACCCAAACAGTTAAAGCGGTTATGATGGTGGTAATGCTACTAGTTCTCGCCTCCTCAACTGATTTCTCAAATCCCTCTCGTTCCTTAATCTTTCTCTATAAGATTCAGAAACCCGAGACGATGACAGGGTGAACAAAAGTTATATTCTGATAACTTACTTTCGTAAACTTTCAAACACCTCCTCTGTCATTACACAGATACTTCGAGGCACCATTGATTTGGGGAAGTTCGTTTCTGTGAGTGCTACTACTTATTGGATTAAATTTTGTAACCCCAAGGCAATGTATCACTTGATAAATAATTTACAATTCATTTGTCACCGAAAGGAGTAAATGAAACTTTCCTTTACTTTATGCTATATACCTCATGTTTTTTACTACGTCTATATACCTCATGTTTTTTACTACGAATCAGATTTTCCGTTGAGTCAAAATGTTCATTTCCGAATAGTAGTAATTTTGAAAATTTATTGTTTGAAGAGAGGCTCTGGAAACACCTTTATCTTTTTTAATTATTGAATTTTCCTCTTCATGTTTTATGTTTATCGCATACATTTTTTACTTTAAACAAACTTATGTATGAGTTTGAAAGTGTCCTATACGGAGGGTAAAATAATTTGCAATTCCTGTTCGTGACAATGTTTCAATCTGATTATTGTTGTCACTTTGGGATACAGGGTCACCTGTTACGGATGAACAACCTACCTGTTACAATTTTCTTTTCATTTATGTCATTAAGTTCACGTTGATATTCTGCTGAACCGTTATACGAAGACCAACTTAACTTTTCCTCATTTGGGGAATAGTTCCAATCACTGTCGCTTTCTAGAAAATTCCCGTTCCGATGCAGAAGAATCATCGTTTTCCAAACGGTATGTGTAATTAACAGTATCATGTCTATTTCTTGTTCATTTTTCTGATTGTTTAGTGTTATTCCACCATTCGAACATCCACTGGTTGAAGGAATATCTTGTAACACATCGCATTCTCTTTGTTTGAAGTTATCTGTAATGCATGAATGTAAACAGTATAAACATATACAGAAAAATAAAAAATTGTTGCATGACGTTTGTATTCCTATGCAAAATAATATTTCAAGTAGTGGTTGCATTGTAATATATTGAATTTCATTGAGTAAAAATAGATTCAACTGACAGAGTCTGAGACGTTCGTATTCGAAACTTTGAGGTTATGATTCTCGTTTATACCACTCGATTCTGTATAGTTCAACTATTTTGTCAGAAATTCAATATTATCTTTCCTCTAGAACCCATTTTCAATGGTTAATTCGCTTATTTCGTTCGAAAAAGAATGAAAATTTTACGCGATTTGTTGTCAGTGATCTCACTTGCACTATTGAAATTATTGATGCTTGCGTAGATGAAGGGTACGGTACATAACGATTTCTTCCATATTACTAGCAGTAGAATTTCTTTAATTGCAATGGATGAAGGCACTAACAGTAGAAAAATCTTGTAACATAACTCCATCTTCAACGAAACCTGATATTCTACAGAATATTGAAGTATTATGAAGGTGATATGTTATAGTTCGTGACTTAACACCTTCATCTGGGACGAAAACATATATTTTCAAAGATGGTAACATACCACCCTCACGGTTTTGATGCCAAGTAGTTGCAAGATGCAAATTCACGTTGATGTGTGCGTGTACAATAATACAGATTTTGCAAAAACTGAAATGATCAAACATTTTTCATGTATATTTTGTATTTACATTTCAAAAAATTTGACCAATTAGAAACGGTAAAATGGTAATTTTTTCTTCATTTTTTTTCAGTTCTCTAACACAATTTACATAGAGTATTTTTTAAATTCTTTTGGTATATTGAAATAACAAGTACTCGGCATATTTTTGCAATACCAAATTTCATTTCCTAATTTTCTATCAGCACGAAATCTATGAATATCTCCAACAGTCACACACATTTTGTTTGCAGCCAATTCTTGCGGACTTCTACCGCTCTTGGAATTTTTCAGAATAATACGTCTATTGAACATATTCAAACTAGAACAAACGTGTCACATGTATAGCAAAAAATCCAAATGTATCGAATGATTTGGGGATAAGATGACGTTTGCCGTCATATGGACTAAGGGCTACTTTTGTCTGCTCTGTACTAAAAACATTGTGAGCAATTTATCTTACAGTGCATTGTGTGATATTCTTTTGCTTGAAATTATTCAAGCAATCCACGTAATCTTCGAAGCTTAATTTATTTTTAACGACACCATATTTCACTCCCTTTGCCTTTTTAACAACTTTACCTTACCTCCTTGAACTTTGTAGATGTACATTTTTGAACGTAGTCCTGCGAAATGCGTGATAATTTTACGTTTGCTTCATCTTTCACGAGTCCAGATACTTTTTTCTTTGCTAGGGGGATGTTGTACTCATTATCTTTCAAAAAAATAATGAAGTGTTCTGAATGGTGCAAACTTCTGAAGCTAACTGTATATAAACGGAACATCATTGGAGTGGTAGAATCCCACTTGTTACATCAAAACAACAAACTGAAAAAAACTAGCTTGGTAAACATATTTGCAAATTTTCTGTCGCTGTTTCTCTTGTACAATTGCACTAGATTGAGGCCGGCCGCACATTTCCTGCAGTCAGATCGGATACATAAGGTATGATCTCACATACCGCATAAAAATGGAAGATGAAGATTCATGGGCAATAGCTTTTCTACTCTCACAACGGAAGAAATAAATTAGACGACGCTATTGGATACATCCGTTGAATACAAAAAGAATTCAACAAAGTCAGTTTCACACTTTGTATCTTAAGTTACGTGCTCACACAGAGAAATTTTTCGATTATTATCGGATGTCAATTACGTCTTTCAATGAACTACTTGATTTAATTCAGGGGGATATAAAAAACGGGACACACACTTGAGACAATTTCCCCAGAAGAACGGTTAGCTATAACTTTCAGGTAAGAAAGTTTATAGTATTAATTAGTTACAATTTAAAGTATTGTACAGTTGAAATAGCAAATGCGCTACCGTGAAAAATCAGCAAGACGCCTCAGAGCGCTTCGTCACCCAAGATGTACCACAAAGGAGAAATATAAAATAAAAAATATGGTTTGGTACATAATATTTACTTATTATTATTGACTTGGAGAAACTCATATACTACAGCATTATCAACATGTCCTGACATGTTATGTTGTGAATGATCCAAAGGCGATAGTGGTGATTGTATTTGATATGACTGTACTGGCCCAGTGGTATTAACCCCAGTATAAAATTTACGACTTTCAATAAAACATTGAATTTAGAAAAATATTTTATTACAAAAAAATCCACATAATTTTATAATATACCTACTGTATTGTAAAAAATATATATTTAAGAAGTAAAATCTTAAACAGTTGCACATGCCGTACATATATTTACACGGTGTTCACCACATGTAGTTTGTTCGCACTGGTTACAGTATGTAGTGGTCATGCGTATTTTATTACTGGGGCAGTAAAACAGATTTTCCTCTTTTTATTTTGACACTCTGGTTTCACATTTTCCACAGAAATATTTAGTATATTACCAATATCTTGCCGAATATTGCGCAGCAAAGTTTTATTATTGAGCCTCTCCTTCAGCCATGGTTCCGAGAGACATTGACTTATTTCAATCATATATATCATATGGTTTTTTGTTTAGTCTGAGTAATTTTGAGTTATAAAGTAGGTAGGAATTTATATTTGCAATATTTACCATGTCATAAAATATTACCATCGGGCACCTTCGAGTTTTGCGACCAGAATTCATATTCGAACACATCTGATCGAAAGTGTCTACTCCACCCTTCGTTTCATTATAATTATAATTGCAGGTTTTCCTGTGGCTGACATTTCAAACCTCCCGTGGAGAGTAAGTAGAAAAACGTAAAACAATTTTCTTCTTTTTAGGCATGTATGATACCATGGTTTTTATCTGATCGTGACAAAACATAGACGTGTTTGGATTTCTACCTGTAACACAACATTTCCTTGGAAATTTCCTTTTTGTTTCTACGGAGGGTCCCTATGAGAGTAAGTTTATAGGAACCTTTCAGTAAATCATCAGCCAAACTTACCGATGTAAACCAATTATCCATGGTAATGTTTCGATTACTACCATGGACGGATTTAGTTAGCTCTTGAACAAAATACGTTGCCAGTGGCAACCCATTTGTTTTTGTGTTTTTTCCTAAACAGATGCATGATTATTTTTATTCCATATTTGGATGGTTTACTCGGTATATACATGCGAAAAGGACAACGTCCGCGAAATCTAACCAGCTGTTCGTCAATAGTCAAGTAAGACGAAGGTATATACGAGTCTTGACACATCGAAATAAAAATATCCCATATTTCACGATAGGTGCAAACGAATGTATATGTTTTCTTTTCGGTCTAGTTACTTTGTCATCAATTTATTAAGAATGAAAAGCGCTCACGACTCATACATGCTTTGTAAAATGTTCCAGATAATTTAGTATTGAAAATATATTTAGCAGACAAATGATTGTCTTTGTTCGCTGCCGCCCTTATCAAAATCGCAAAAAGATCCTTTATCTAGTTTTTTGAGGTTGGTAATACATAAGCATTGCTTTGGTATTTTTGCGTTCATCTGAAAATTTCGTCATATGTATGCAAACAAATGCTATCTAGTGTTTCGTTTGAAAAAAAGTGTAAGAAAAATTCATCTAAAGTTGAACAATCTTTAGCATTCCCTTTGGGACCAGGCAAAAAATGGATAATATTTCTGCTTTGGTTTTAACATGCTTGGAATGTAACACCGCTGACCGTTTATGACCATTTTTTTCTTTCAAACTGGTGTTCTTGGGCTGTATTATATATTTAGGTAAAAAAGGGCTATCTACTATATTTGTCTCCGAATCATTACTTCCAGCAGGTCTACAGTAGGCAGGAAGGGACTGAGTCGATTCGAAATTCTTTTTCGACGTTATCACCATTTCCTTCTTCTAAATGTTCTTCATCGGGAGCTGAAGAGTCTTCAAACTGATTGGACTGCTTGACGTTGGGCTGAGGCTCGGGTGAAAATATCTTCATCACTTGAACTTTCTGCTTCGAATTCTAGATGGTCCTCTTCCCAATCACTACCACCATCTTTGAAAGGATCGGGCTCTGATTCTTCTTCAACCATTATACGCTCTATTTCGGCCTCTATTTCCTTTTCTGTCAAGGGTTTACGCGCCATCTACCAAAAAAACTATTACCTAAGCATCAGAAAATCAAAAAAGTATCTTACCTTTCAAAAAGATCAAAAATAGGCCAATTTATCGACGATCAAGTTACAATAAAAACTAACGTAAAGACTGGACTTTCGTAAAATTTACGACGAGCCCGCGAAATATATCACTAAGCGGAGAAAAATACGACAAACGCACACCACTGGCTAGCTGTGGACTAATCAGGAAAATATCTAGGAGCTCCCGACGGCGCATAACCCGGAAGTACTCGAAATTTAATGACTTCACGCACGCTCGTAGATTTTACGAATGTCCAGTATACTAGGGTTAATGTCTTGATTAGGACTTGGACTCTGAGCGAAGTTCACCTGAGGGCTCTGTGAGTAGCTGTGTGACGAAAGCGAAGAATAAACATTTCGTGTAGGTGGGGGTAATTTAGTTTTCTTTACTAGTTGTAACATTCCAATTTTGAAATCCATTTTCTGACTTTTTCTCATTGTTTTCAAGTCGCTTCGAAAACTTGACAGAAATTTTGTATCGTCGTCTTCATCATCTGCAGGTTCTTATTCCCTCTGTTTCATTTTTTCCAGTATTTGACTTGGTATATATTTCTAGCCGTCTTTCTTTTCTCAAATACTTCCTCTGTGATATAGTCTGTTACATTTGAGTTTTCCTCTACACTATCTCCTTCTTGTCTAGTCCCATCTGTGCAAGTTCCTTCATCTCCATTGTCATAATTTCCTTCATGGCTGAAAAATACAAATCAAATCAACATATGTGAGTAGTTATCTCACCACTATACCGGATACAGTCCATCCAGTTCTCTGAAGTCCATCGAGTTCTCTCAACCCTTGGTGTTAAGGTGACATAGGTACGTGAAGAGTTGTCAAAAAGACTTAAAGTTACCACTGAGAACAATGGAATGACGTAAGTTCTTGTACGCCCTTGTTAGTTCTTGTACAGGATGTCAGCAATGACCAGAAGGGTGTTGTTGTCGGCGTCTTCGACGAAGAAAAATGTCAAAAGGTCCTTAATATACTCTGAGGGTTGAGAGAGAGAAAACAATGGAATGACGTAAATTCTTGAGCAGCCCTGTTGGTTTTGATTGTCAGTGGCCAGAATGGGTTGAAGAAGAAGTGCCAAAAGGGCCTTAATTTAGTTGGTAACCTCTTTGGGGTGTATAGAGGTTCTTTTTTTTTAAAAAAGTAGTTCGGTGAACACCAGTCGAGCCACGCCTCTCCCACATGATATTTTTTTGTGACGCATATGGTAGTTTACTAGAAATTGAATTGACTTTTAAGGTCGTTAATTTGTTTACATTGATACTTAATTTTGGTTCATTTTACTGATAATGAACTATGAAATGAGCTGTTTTTGAGGTTTTAATTTGAATGAACAAAAAAGTAGGAAAATAAAAGACGTAATTCATTTACATTTTTTAATTGGAGAATCATGTAATTCATCAAACATTTTGTTTTATAATCATAATTCAAGTATGGTTTTTATTTTACAATGATTACAAAACTGGCGTTTTTGTTTTTTTTTTCATGAATTTCATGCTAGTTTCTTTTGTAGAGTTACAAATATAGAATAAAATATTTGTTATGGATTCACTAGTTGTTAAATTGTAAATTTCCGTTAACGTCATCTCCATGTCACACGCCTTCAGTAATGTACCCCCATATAAATCATTGAAATCCGTAAGGTTATATTCAGAAGACATTTTGCTGAAAAAATAAAAAATGAATGAGAGACGTAAATTTAATATTTTATTTATTTTTATGAAAATTATTTAAAGTCAAATTGAATTCTTCTTCTGTTCAGCTATATTTTGGTGACTTTCCCTCTCAGCCAGTTTGAATTGGGTTTTTATGGTTTTATTTTTCGTAATTGGGGGAAGTTCTAACTATATCTCTATTCAAATCAGGGATAGAGGTGGAAATATTATCAGCCAGCTTCCATTCTTTTTTGATATTTTTATTTTTCCCGATTGGGGGAGTTCTAACTATATCCCTATTTAAATCAGGTATATAGGTTAAATAATTATCATTATTCCAATTTTCCTCGGTACTCATTTGTAAATAAAATGAATGTTTACATATATAATAGTATCTAACCTATTTATCTCTAATACGTTTATGTCTCAACGTGTCCATCATTTCTCTTTCAAAACGTATTCGTTCTTTGAGTGTCGCTCGATTCTCACGTTTATAACATGAGGAGCATATATTATAATATGGTGTAATACTCATGAATAAACGTTTACATCTAACTCATTTGAATAATGAACGACCATTGAGATCTGGTGTTTGTTCTCTCGTATCGGAACTGCTACTTATTCTATTCTCCTGAATATTCATTCTATAAAATCCATCGTCATTCACCTTTGTGTTGGAAATATAAGTTGTAGGTTAATTTAATGATAATATGAATACATGTCGATTAAATTTTGTAATCCCAAGGTAATATGTCTGTTGATATATAATATTCAATTCGTTTATCATCTGAAGGAGTTAGTGCAACTTTTATTTGATTTATTGTGTGAACTTCATGTTGCTTGCTACGAATCAGATTTTCTGATAATTCAAAATGTTCATTCTTGACTAGACAATAGACAACAATAATAATTTTGAAAAGTTATTTCTTGAAGAGAAGTTTTCGTTATTCCTTTGTCTTTTTTTGTTATTAATTTTTTTTCCCATCATCTTCATGCTCTCTCTTTATAGCATACATTTTTGATTTCAGACCTATAAACTCTTTCATAATTCTTCCATTATTTTCGTCTTTCATCAAACCTAAAACTTTTTTATTTGCTAATGGAATTCCAAATTTGTTATTTACAGCATAGTCAGATGTATCAAATTTATGTATGTCCGCTTTGGTATGTTTATAAATATCATCAGAGAAAAAGTGGTAAATCAGTGAGTCAGTATCTGTGTATAACAATTTTGCATTTTCATTGAATTTCGGTTTTATATAATTATAATGGAAGTCATATAAAATGGTCTTTGAAATTTCTAAAACGCTGAAACCTACATAAATAGGGGTTTATTCAAATTCATATTTACTCATTTCAATTATTACTAAATCGTCATCAAAAATAGTTAAACTGTGAAAATTTCGTTTTGTACACCCCGTTAGTACATAACTTAATATTTTTATATTCACGACAATTCTCGATGGTTTTTCCGAAAACACAGTTATTCATTAGTTTAAAGGAAGTCTTTTCAAATGCATTTTTACTGTTTTGTCCCAAAATCGTACGTTGAATTGTTAAATCTGATTTATCATTCATCATTATTAGTATATCACGATTCCAATATACAATTTTTATCGAGTCGTATTCCTAATCCTTTATGCTTAATTTTGAAACCGGTAACGCTTCAAATGCTACATCGCCCCATAAAAAGCGAATTATTTTTCAACTGTCATGTCATGCTTGTGCTAGCGACGTATAACCTCGGTACCATCGGAGCATGAAGAAAGAAAAATCATCTCCTGTACTCATTATGCTCTACACAGATACAATATCTGAAAAACTCACTTTTTTTCCAGAAAGCGTAACATTACCCGGCTGTCGAATTAACATTGCTATTTGTCGAATTGATTTCCTATTCATCAACTTTATCGTTTTGCGGTTCCCTATTGGATACTTCATTCTCATAGAATACACCACATTGGTAACCGTAAGGGGCATCTCTTTATTGCATTTAATTCCTATGATAAAATTATATTTACATAATTTAAAAAAAATTAAGTGAAATACTACTCACATAACTATTTTTTTGATATATGCATATTATATTGGAATACTCAATGCATCCTTTCTACATGAAATGCACCATAATAACAAAGTATCGCATCAGCCTCTTCATAAATACCCAGGAAATGTCTCCGCATATCCAGCAGTTCTTGAACCTATAAATATGGGCCAACAAGTAAAGAGTCTTTGTTTCGTTGCATGTCACTTTGGGTATGAATAGAAAAACAGGTGATGATATATTCTGAAATGAAACAAATAAAATCAAAGAGTCTTTGTTTAGTCGTTTTGAGGCATATTGCCGGATGCCGATTCAGCATTGATATTGATCCATGCCACTCAATACCAAATTGTTTTAACACGTTCGCGTACACGATTAAAAAATCTTGATTTCTATAAATGCACAATGATTTTGAAGTACTGAGAAAAAATAACCGAATTTTAAAAATACCTATAGGTTTCAGACATTTCGGTTAGTGATTTCTGACCCATAAAATACCGAACGGTGTTCACCGCCTTGTCCCAGTCCAACAAAAATTGTAGAGAATTTAATTCTCTACAATATTGATTATAAATACAATTGGCATAAAACTCATTGGAAACAAGATATTGGCAAAAAACGTACAAAAAGTCGTTTTTTGACTTTTAACCCCCAATTTTGAAGTTGCGGTCGTCGAATCATATGTGAATTTCGAGAATACTTTTATTTTGCCAAAATACAAAGTTTATACAAATTTACAGCTGGGTATGTCCACTTTCCTAGGCAAACCCCCTAAAATGACTGGACTATAATGAAGATTCACAGCGGTGCTTAACTCTTAAAAACTACATATACATGCGATTCTTTCCACTCTGAATTCAATCCTAATACAAGCGATGCAAAAATATTCTTATATTTGAATTAATTCTGTAAATTCAGATACCCCTTGGAAAATTAGAAAACGTATATTCAAAAATCAGCGTTTCATTAGTAATAACATTCAGCAACTTAAGTCGAAAAATTTTTTCATGGTAAATAGGACTTCATAAAATGTTAATTTTATTAGTCTGGACTACCATTGGTCTAAAATGATTTAAAATGAATTGAAATTCCTGAAAGAATAAATAAAATTTTTACTTTGATTCTTTCAAAGATTTCAAATCATTTTATATTGTATTAAAAATGAAAGTCAGAACTAATAAAATTCACTATGAAACATTGTCAATCACCTTCAAACATTCATAAAATGTATTAATAAATTGTGTAGCGTTGTTCTTCATTATAGGTGTCTTATAAATTTATGTAATCGATTTAGAATAAATTAAATTAATGAGAAATGTTCAATATAAAATATTAAATGACGATATTATTTTGTATTTTTTTTCCAAAATTAAACGTTTAACACACTTCTTCACATATCTCCTTTGTGTAAAGTGAAACTCGATCTGAGAAGTTGAAAAAGTCATAATGATTTTCTGATTCAGGTGATGGGTTAAGTGTAGTAGTACTAGAAATTTTTTTCGTTCAATTGTTGACCTATTTATTTTGTAAAAATTCATATTGAATATAGGTTGAAAAAAATACGTTTCTCTGATGTCATTTTCAAGTAAACCAGTTCACTTGAGAATGGTTTACACACCGAAAATGATAGTAATAAATGAATTAAAAATTAAAAAAATACGCTTTAATAGCAACACAAACTGAAAAATAAAAAATAATTCGAAACTGATTTGAGATTGTGTTCAACATCGATAATAAGTCCTATGGCTTCATGTAACTGATGACTTTTAATAAGTCTGAAATTAGAATAAATCTATTTACAAAAAAATTATTTTGTTGTAAAGAAGCGTGAGATGGTAAATATCCATTGTTATAAATACTGGGTTAGGTTAGTATTTATAACTAATCTAGTTTGTCCTCTCTGTTGATTTTTGGTGCAGTTGAACTCGAAGAACTTTTCAGTTGATAGATTATATTCCTAACATACAAAACAATGAACAACTCATAGAATATATTAAATAGTTCAAGCTGTAAATGAAGAATTCGTATTCATTTTAAATATGATGGAATATAAATTCGAGACATCTGTAATATTTTCATTTACAATGTTGCCTTCGATGAGGGTATTGCTGGTGAGAGTATTGAAATGAAACCATCATTTACCCAGAATTTTTATTTTATATAACTTTTTATGTTGTTGCGAGGTCTAATTCACATATGAATAATGAATGCTAAACAAGAACTCTTACAAAACTAACTAAAAAGCCTCAAGATAACCTACAATTGTGGTTTCTCATAAAATATAGCTAATATATTTCTTCAATACTAATGACAGTCGCTTACATACCCAGTTGAATCATTAATAAATTACAAAATAGTTGGTATCTTATAAGTAAAGTATTTTCCTGTAATCTTTTGATTTGAGATATTATGTACAGTGAATATACAGCAGCTAACAACATCTTTTCTTGGAACAGCTAAGAGTATTGAAATAAGGCATTATTTTTTTATATTGTATTACTTTTAACGTTATTGCAGTCTAATCTACATATGAATCATTTATGCTACACAAGAACTCTTACAAAACTAACTAAAGAGCCTTAAAATGCCCTACAAATGATGTCTTTCATAAATACAATATGGCTTAAAACATTTCTTCAATACTAATGACAGTAACTTACATACTCAGTCGAGTCATTGATAAATTACATGACATTTATTTTATATGTGGGCATCTTATAAGTGAAGTATTTCCCTGTAATCTTTTAATTTGCGGTATTACCTACAGTGAATATTAAGCAGCTAACAACATGTATCCTTGGAACTGCTCAGAGTGTTGAAATTGAGCCATTATTTATATAATTTTTTTATTATATTATTGTTTACGTTGTAGTCTAATTTACATATGAATAATGAATGCCACACAAGAACTCTTACAAAGCTAACTGAAAAGAATTGAAATGCCCTACACTCGAAACTGCAGAGAGTATTGAAATTGAGTCACTATTCATTTATTTATTTTTATATCATATCACTTTACGTTATTGGAGTCTAATTTACTTATGAATCATGAATACCACACAAGAACTTCTACAAAACTCTTTAGAAAGCCTTCAAATGTCCTACAAATGCTGTATTTCATAAATAAAATATGGCTACAACATTTCGTAAATACTAATGACAGTCACTTACATACTCAGTTGAATCATTAATAAATTACATAAGCGTATTTTGTATGTTGGCAACTTATAAGTGAAGTATTTTTCTGTAGTCTTTTAATTTGCGAAATTGTCTACAGTGAATATTGAGCAACTAACAACATCTATCCTTGAAACTGCTGAGAGTATTGAAATTGAGCCGTTATTTATATGATTTTTATATCATATTATTGTTTACATTGTAGTCTAATTTACATATGAATCATGAATGCCACACAAAAACTCTTACAAAACTAACTGAAAAGCCTTGAAATGCCCTACAAATGCTGTCTTTCATAAATAAAATATGGCTGAAACATTTTTTCAATACTAATGACAGTCACTTACATACTCAGTTGAAACATTAATAAATTACATAAGAGTTTTTTTATATGTTGGCATCTTATAAATAAAGTATTTCCCCGCAATCTTTCAATTGGCGATATTGCCTACAATAAATATTGAGCAGCTTACAACATCTATTCTTGTAACTGCTAAGGATTTTGAAATTAAGTCATTATTTATTTATTTTTTCATATTTATATTACTTTTTACGTCATTGCAGTCTAATTTACTTATGAATCATGCATGCCACATAAGAACTCGTAAAAAACTCTTTGGAAAGCCTTGAAATGTCCTACAAATGCTGCCTTTCATAAATAAAATATGGTTAAAACATTTCTTCAATTCTAATGACAGTCACTTACATACCCAGTTGAATCATTACTAAATACAAAAGAGTTGGTATCTTATAAGTAAATTATTTCCCTGTCATCTTTTAATTTGCATACAGTGAATATTGAGCAGCTAACAACATCTATTCTTGGAACTGCTAAGAATTTTAAAATTAGGTCATTATTTATTTTTTTATATTATATTACTTTTTACGTTGTTGCAAAGTCTAATTTATATATGAATCATGAATGCCGCCCAAGAACTTTTAAAAAACTAACTAAAAAGTCCTTAAATGCCCTACAAATATTGTATCTCGTAAATAAAATATAGCTAATACTAATAACAACTACTTATTCACTCAGTTGAATCACTGAAATGTATCTGTTTTTATGTTGTAATTGAATCAGAAGTGAAGTATTTTCCTGTTCATAAGTATTTTTATAAAACATAAATTGTATTAGTTCTACAAAAACGAAAAGTTACAGAATAATAAAATATTACCTAAATTAGAATTGCACTAATTATAGAATATTCACAAATGAATGAATGCAACTTTTATTGAGGTAACTATTAGAAACTAACATACATACAACATACTAACAACAACATAACATCTAAATTCTTAGTATTTAAACTTATTATAAAAATGCTATGGGTATTACTTCTTCCGCTTTCTCGAATACCCCCCGGAAAAGTCGAAATACTTATGGTTTGGTATTCGAACTGAAGTGAAAAGTAAAAATCAGTGTAGAAATGATCAAATAAATTCCTCGAAAAACTGACTTTATGTTCGGACAAAGAAAAAAATTAAACTGTATATATATATATATATATATATATATGTAGGTATTTGAACAATAAAAGCTAATAAGACTTAAATGTCAACCTTCATCTATATGAAGGGAAGTGAGAAGTAGTATGGATGAAACCAGAGCCCAGAAGCAGTTATAAACCACATACATTGATGTTGATAGCTCTTGCTCATATCCAAAGTGTCTAGTACAGTCATTCACTGTAAAAGCTGCCTAGCTTTCAACTTTTTGTCGCCCCTATGCATTAAACAATTTTTGTTTACTTCCTCTGTTTTTTTTTCTTGATAACCTCTTTAATCTCATTTGCGGTGGTGACTCGCAATCTTCGGTATCTTTTTCAATTTCTCTTTCTTACAATATAAAAAAACAGATTGAGGGGCAATTTCAGTAAACAATTGTCAAAAAATTTGGTAAATGATAGGGTTAGAGCATTTCTTTAAAATATTATTTGTTTATTACTAAAAGGAGAACAAAAAAAACTGAAAGTGTCTTTGTCCTATTTTAATAACAATGATTGAGAACCATGATGAACAAATTAATTTTTGAATAACTAATGAAAATAGGAATTGTCGAAAAGGTTTTTTTGGAATATCAAAGAGAAATGAAAATTATAAAATTCGAGAGATTGCATAACCTGAACAGCACCACCTTCTAAGGATGCTCTTAGTGAAATTTTTGTATGTCATTGATATTTGCATTTTTGTCAATCAAAGATTCGAAAGTATCACGAATCTCTATCCAGTTCTGATAAGACCCGTACAATTCAGGTAATTGTATATTTGGAAGCTTGATTGAATTTAAATAAGTATTGTTATATGGTAAATTTGAAAGAATTGCATTCGAATTTTCTTGTACTGTTTTAATTTCAAGAATTGACTTTGCAATATATTTTTGGGTGAAATATTTATTTGTGAATGATTCTCTTTCTGAGAAAATTGCTTCTGCATCGTCAGATAAACTTTCTATTAAATTTTGAATATTTTCAAATTCGTCAAGAGTATTTTTAAATCTCGAAAGTACCTCCGTCACTTGGATATAGTCTATATCAAGAATTTCGTTTTTTTTTTGTTTATTTCCATTTATAATTTCCATTCAAGAATATGGTTACTTTTGATTTAATTGCTCCCCGCGCTCTTTCGTATTTTTCCAAACTCATGTTTTCCAGAAAATTTGCAAACGAATGAAATTTAGATATTTAGTGCTTGGTAAATATTGTTTATGTATTATTTTGGAACTAATAAACTAATGAAACGCAAATAGAAATAGTATTATTGAGGAATATAGGTAGAAGAATTAAGTATAATGGGAGAAAGGTTAACTGGATCCAAATACGGCTTGAAGGACCATTATGTTGGGTATTGTAATGGAATTCCACTGAATTTAGTTTTGGCAAAACGACAACATAAACTTATTTATTCAATAACATACAAAAGAAATGTGAAATGGTCTGTTAGTGTCTGTTCAGTTTGAATGCCTGTTAACTTCTGCTTTAAACTTCTTCCTGTTCTTCTCGTCGACCTCAGGGTTGTGCCTGGCATCCGGGAGGGGAGTGATTATACAGGGTGAATGCCTGAACATAGTCTACATTCTTGTGATATGGCTTCACATATGAGTCATAAACTATGCTTTCATCTATAGGGACAACGGTAACTTTTGTTAACTCCAATCCTCTTACTGTGTAACACATTTCACATAAAATGCATAAACTACACTAGTTTCACCGACTAAAAGTCTTGCATCTGTTTCATTATCCATCATAAGGATCTTCTATATCGTTATTTTCGAATCCACCACATACATGAAGACGACTCTCTGTGCAATCCAAGGAACCAAATTTTTGATAACTGCATTCGTAAATGAAGTATCCATAATGTTCACGTGTTGAATCAGTACATTGACGCCTTTTACCCCAATGGTGGTAACACTTCTCCTGCGTAATGTAGTCGTTTGCAGTTGTGAAAAATATTTTCTGGCACCTGCAGCACGTCCTCGTAAAAAAAGTTCCTTTAGGCCTAAACTCCTTGGCATTAACACTTAATCTTCCGTTATGAACCGGAAAGCTAACACTTGTTGAACTACTTACTGGCTTGATTGGATACCCTAACCTCCATAATAAAGTGGGAGAGATTTACCACATTTCATCTCTCCACATTCATGAAATGAGGCGAAGGCTGTATTGTCGCTCCTTTGTCCCGCAACGTATTCTGTATGTATGTATGTACTGTTTGTAAAAAGTCTCTAGCCCACTGTCGTTGATCTACAAAAAAATTTTCATTGGTTACTTTCATCGATAGTATTTGACGTAATGAAGTGAAGACATAAGGTGGTTACATAACCAGCGATGCCCTATTTCAATCGAGAAAAAAATTACATCGTCTTATGAGCTTTTTGTTTCTACCAATTTGACACACTCCGAAAAGACGACTGTATTTGACAAATAAAAGGATAATCCTCCTTGGCCACCTTGCATTAACTTCTAATAACCAACATATTAAGCAGAATCAATAAAAATGATGTTGCACGGTCTATTGGAGGGTGAAAGCCATTTCATTTGATTTCTTATTTGATCAGACACTTTAAAGTTTGCTACTAGAAAGTTTATCAAAAAAAAGATACATACGTCAAACAATTTTCAATACATACAAATAAATGTTTATGTACATATATTGTTAATATGTTTTTCTAATTTATTAAAATATTGTGATTATTTGCAAGAATGAAAACATAAAACTGCCAATCTCGCGCGATCTGGAAATAGGCGAGATCTCGCAGTACTGACATTGATAAACTCGCGAGAGCTCGCCTGAGAGTTATGTTTTGAATCTCGCAGTCGTTTGGTCCGGAGATTCAAACATGTGATTAATGATGAAAAACCTCTGATGAATCGAAGAAGTACCAAGTCACACAGAAATAAATGAATCCACTTTGATAACAATGTTTCAACTAATGATCTTTATTTCCGAAAGCTTATAGTAACAAAAATATCAAAAGAATAGTTCACACCAATAAATACCTAATAATAATCTTTCTTTATTTCAGAAATAGGTTTCCCTAATATACAATTAAAAAAAAATAGGAAAAGATAGAACAGAAAAAGTAACTAATATATGCTATTCAGTAATTTTAAAACTATTACAAGTAACAATAAATAGTTCTATCGCTCCGTGCTATTATTTTACAAATAATATTCATTATTTCTACTTATTAATGC
>WOGN01000472.1:0-24535 GCA_015342105.1 Leptinotarsa texana
TTGTTCCTGTTGTTTCTGCCGTGTTTTTGTTCCCATTGTGTTTATTGTTCCTGTATTTGTGTTGGATATTGTTCCTGTGTTCCAGTTGTTTTCTGTTTGTGGGTTCCTGTTCATATTTTAATATTTCTGAAGTTCCCATTTTAACTGATATCATCATTTTGATCGATAAAGTTCAACATGGCACGTCTGTCACTTCAAGCAAAAATTGAAATTGTTTTAATTTTTGGCGAAGGGGAGAGGTCTTATCGTGAAGCGGCCGCCGAATTTAATAAAAGACACCCGCTAGAAGTAGCTGTACACCCTGGAACTGTACATAAAATATATAATCTATTCGTGAGCATCGACCAAATAACAAAGGACAGAAAAATTGTAAAACATTATATTGATGATGATTCGATATTGGCGGCTCATCAAGCTGATCCCAGAATTAGTTTGAGTTTGAGTTTTCATAAAATGCATGCGTTCAAACTCAAATTTTTATATACTTTGCACGAAGGAGATGAAATCCGCCGTATGGAGTATTGTTTATGGATGCAGGGAAATTATCTAAAATCTAAATGACAGGAATTTTTTAAAGTATATATTATACAGTGATGAGACTACCTTTACCACGAATGGTGTTGTATCTTCACAGAACATGAGGTTTTGGGCTGAACAAAATCCAAATTGGGTGGTGTTTCCATAAGAAGTGAGACAAATTCGGATTTTTCAGGACTGAAATTTTTTCAGGAAAAAAGTGTAATCGTAGTAAGTTGGTAGTCCTGATTACGAATCTGAAGGAATTTCGAGCCTATTTTGTCCCCTGATATGTTTTACCGTAAAAATGGGGTGGCAGACAGTGTATACCACTTTGGCCAACCCCATTCAAGTGGTAGGTGCATTTTGAGCATTTCCATCAGTCCAGAGAGTTTCATCGTTTTACCTCGAATATTACGGAAGATACGGGGGTGTTTCCATGAGAAGTGAGACACACTGCAGATTTATCAAAGTTAAAATGTTGCTCCTAATAGCTGTTTCTTTTTGCAGCTATCGTTTTTTTTTCATCTTATACATATATCTGATACATTTTTTGTAGTATGAGTATCATATAGATAACAACAGAGTTTCCCCAGAATATAATTCCATATTTTATCCTAGATTGAATATAAGCATGGTATGCAGAGAGGGTAGCTTTGGTTGATACATGTTCCGACAGTATTCTCAATGCATAGCAATATTTTGCAATATTTTTTGATAATCTAGTTAATGTGATTTTTCCAGTCCAGTCTCCTATCTATCAAGAGTCCCAAAAATTTTACCTGATTGCATATGTTTATATGCATCCCTAAAATTGAACACAATAAAATAGAAAACTAAAAAATATTTTTAGTATTCTCAAAGAGAAAATTACGTTGAATATGTAGATTCAACAGTTACATCAGAGGTCATTACAAAACAAATGATAGAAAAACTGAGCCCAACTAGATAATTGTCTGCTCACTGTGAAGGAACAAAAATACCCGTTCTTTAATCTACCTTTTCATTGAACCATGTTTTACAACATAACGACAATTCAACTTAGTCATACTTCAATTCAGTAGGATTTCGAAATATGTCATTTCGCCACAAAGATAATCCAACATAGGGAGAATTCGATGCAATAACAATTAGAAACAATGAAACTTTTCTATCACATACATACTTACACCAAGTGCTTTTTTTTCCAAAGATTTTTTCCTCGTAAATGAACTTGTTATCGTTTGAATCTCAATAAGACACTTCTCTGCTATTCTGTCGTTCCCTTCCAACAAAGAATGAAGAAGAATGTGTGGCAAGAAGTGCATTAAAACCCGCTTATCTTGTTTCATACTCGGCAAAATAACTTTCAGAAATTCTATTTTATCTTGTGGTAGTGATGAAATTAAGCTAGATGTAAAGCTGCAATAAGGTCGTTATTATACCAATTGATTTTGAATTTTGTTTATATTCTTACTTGAACAACCATGACTGAAATGACGCTCCAGAGTTACTACCATAGATTGGACTTGGTAAATTAGTTGGCAAAATGCAATGGGAGATCATGTATCTTGAAGAAAGTAAGGGTAATATAATCTCCTTCTGAGAATCAGGGAAGTCTTCCCAAAGAGAAATTTTTTTACTACTTGTATCAGGAGATATTTCGTAGGTTCTCAACATTTCCTGAATGGCTAACGCATATCTGTCCAAATTCTAAAAACAATATATTAAATAATTTTTATCAAATTCCATTTAAGAATACATCTATTCCCACTATTCATTAAAAACCAGAAAATGAGCATTTCATCGTAAAATTGCTTCTCAATCTATAAACTACATATGTTCTAATTTTGAGTCAGTTATCTTCAAGGAACTGTCAAATTGTGGTTGTGAATAAAATAATAATGGTAATACACTGGCAACTTCTCCATTAGGACAAACACTTGACAGCTTGGTTTGTTATTTACCTGTGTATTTTGCTCTGTTTGAAATGCCCTGATCAATTCATTGAGTGAACTCACAACAAACGAATCTTCATTCATGTAAAAAGAAAAGGACTTCTCCTCATGAACATATCTGAAAGTAAGAAACAAACTGTTAAACAATACTTGAAAAAAATTGTTCAAAAAGTTTTTCTAAGTAAATGTAGATAACTCAGGATCGACACATTCAAGCAACTTTCTTGTTTTGTTGTTACAGAAGATTATATCTCATATATAGGGTTACTCGATAAATCAGTATGATGCAGCACAGATACGAGATGAGTTGTAAATTTAGAAAGTGGTACCATGGAACCTTGTGGCACGCCATTAATGTTACTGTTAAATGCTATTAGTTTTTGAATTAACAGTACAGATAGTAAAGACAAAAAACCCTCAATTCAGCAACCTCGGAATTATCAAGATGAAAAATACTAGTTTATTCAATGTTTGTGGAATGGAAGAAGGTTACTAAATATCTCTAGGAGAGATTACTTTAGGAGGTATATTTTTAGGAGAGATTAATTTTTGGGAAAGAAAGGTTTTGCTACTTCTCCATCTTGATAAAAAAATGTGGGAATCTTTCAAAGAAAGGAATTAAGCAATCAATTTCAAACATGTGCGGATCATGTAAATAAGTCACTTTCAGACACAAACTAAAATAAAAAAAACCCTCTCGAAACAGTTATTTTCATATAAACATTGAATTACACGATAGAAAAATACTTTCGAAACAAATACATTTGTATTTCAAACATTCGTAATGGAATCGAATCAGATATCATTCACAGGATTCATACACAATATAATAAATGAAATAAGTAAAATTTCATTTACATAGAACATTGTTATCCTTACTGGTAGACATCCGATGTTTCGCGTAAGACACTTGCCTTATCGGCACTTCAGTACCAAATACAGATAATATTATAAGAAAAAACTCTCAATTCGTTCATATCGAAATACCTCTCAAGGTATTTCGATAAAAGACCTTTTTAGATGTGATTAGACATTGTCAAGAGATTTGGTCAAACATTGTTTTTGTATACAGTACAGAGGTAAATAGTCACCCTCCTCTCATGACTTGCCAACGAGGCAAGAGATCACAGTCGGACAAAATTTTTGTAAAAAGGAATAATTTTTAGCACTTCCTGATGAAGAAAAGGAAATATTGTGACATCACTTGCCGCCGAGAGGGCGATATCAACAATTTTTTTCCAGAAAAGGAAGGTCTTGTGACATTACATATTATTTTCGGTAACCCGTTGCAGAGTTATTAACTTTGAATTTGGGACTTGGAATTTCGTAACTCCACTACCCTATATCAGATTTTTTGAAATAAGTGATCATTAAGAAGAGAAATGAATTAGTAATATTTTTTACAATCGATGAGTATTAACTTCAAGGGTATAAAACGATAGCATTTTATTTGAACCTCGTTGCTTATTATTTATCTTGTAGATAAATATATCATTTGTGCAAATGTTCTCCTGACAGTAAAACATTGTATATTTAATCTCATTTCTAACATTTTGGAATGCTAGCACAAGTTTTGGTAATTCTGAATTTAAGCTACTGTAACGTCTCAGGTTGCGTAAAATAAACTTTCGCGGACCATCTTGTTGGAAAACAGCTGGATTTTCGATATTATCTTGATTGTTAGCCACAATTTCTTCAAACTATGAGTGAATGAGGTTTTGAAGAAATTTCAAAAATAAATGACCTGTCAGATTTTCCTCTTAATATATGGGACCAACAATATGACTTTCCAATATTGCTGCCAAGACATTTATTTTCAAAGGACAAAACACAAGCACTACTGGAAATTCCTCAAGGCGCTCTCAGAGCTGTGCCTGTGCGAAAGTAGTAATTCACATTGGATTTGAATCGCTGGAGATTAAATCCATTTAGAAAAATGTTCTCAAGAAGATTGTTCCACATAAACGAAGTACTGAGTTGAACCTCAAAACGATAAGCAGCCACAGTCCTTCGCGTATTTCTGATATGTACCGCTCTTGGTGGAATCAAATGTTTCAAGTACAAGTACCGTGAAAGTATCTATAGAAAAGATACAAATCTCCAACCTTTCCTCGATGTTCCAGGCTATCAAGGTTGCACGTGATGTTTGCGTCTCCAATCAGGTGGATGTCTCTTTTCTGGATGGAATCCAGCAACTTCAGGATATGTTTGGGGGCAGAGCTCCATACATGAGAACAATACTCTGAAGAAGGTCTGATCTGAACTTTATAAAACATCAAAAGTTGCTGAGATGTGTACGGTTTTCTGGTTCGGAACAGTGTTCCACGCGTTTGAGAAGCAGCCTTTGCAATTCCGGTGACATAATAGTGCCAAGGCACATTGGTGTCTATTTTAACCCCCCAACAAACTTATCAAAGCAGAAAGCGGAATTGTCTGACCTGACATTATGATATCCGGTTAGGACACATTTATATTCATGGAGAAAACCGATGCCTAGGTTTTTGTGGCATTCAATTGAACCCGATTACTTTCACCCCAATTCGAAATCATTTCTAGATCCTAATTGAGATATGCAACTTCCTGCTGAGGAACACCAGAGTTGATGGTGAAAGTATTCGAGTGATATCCATCAACGGCCACTTTTAGGAAGCTAAGAGCCATACACAAAAATGATGTGACAAGCCATAGCATCGAAATTTGGTCAGCAAACCCTCATGCCACACACGGTCAAAGGCCTTAGAAATATCAAGTGCAACAGCTCTTGATTCTCCATGTTTCTCGATTGAGTTATTCCAAATATGGATGACATACGATAGAAGGTCGCCTGTTTACCTTTGGTTCTGAAAGCCATATTGATGATCGCTCAAGATGTTGAAGTCTTCCAAAAATTTGGGTGTTTATGTCTGACGAATATCGCACGTGACGAAACGGGTAAGGCTTTCGCGGCCGAGGTTTTTAGTGTTACTGTTTTCCGGGTTTGAAGGCCGTGTATTTTTGGAATGTCTCGCCGACGTTTCGCTGACGCGAGTGGCTAGCTTCCTCAGAGGTTTCTACATCTTGAGTTAATATCTGAGTTAATGACTGAATATTAGGGCTGCGTAACGCGTATTTACGTTGACTCATCAGGTAGTTTGGTGTGCCAGATATAGGTATTAGCACACCAAACTACCTGAGGAGTCAACATAAAGACGCAATACCCAGCCGTACTATCCAGTCATCGGAGATAGATGTATAAACCTCTGAGGAAGCTAGTCACTCGCGCCAGCGAAATGCCAGGAAGAAACTCCAAAAATCCACGGCCTTCAAACCCAAAAAATAGTGACACTAAATATCGCACATTTTGCCGGTTGACATTTCCGTTTGAGAAAAAAGTACAGTGGTCACTAAACCAAATACTTTTTATACAGTTTTAATTCGCAATCCAACGTTAGGATATTTACTCACAAAACTGCTATTTTCTGTCACGGTCATCTTCATTCACTTCATGAAATATCTTCAGTTCATACAGGTGAAACTTCTCGAATGTTATTGTAAATTGCATGGGGTTATTCACTACATACGCAGTGACTTCTATCTGTTTTTCATTCGAGACAGATTTTCATACAGCTTCTCAAGCTCTAGCTAAACTTTCAGTTGTTTGAAACATTTCAAACTATTTCCTGAGATACTTTCAGCAAATCGGATTATCAAGAAATCTTACATGAGCATTGGCTCACCTCACACCAATGAGGATTGCTTATGTATCTTCTTCTAAAGATTTGGGGCGAATCATTTTTGAAAATGAAGCGAATTCTCAATATCAATAGAAACAGCTTTCAAGCCAATACAATGCTCTCTGTTTCTAGGGTAACACAGTTTGTATTCTCATCTACACTATCGATCTGCGAAAAATCCTAAATTGGGTTAAAAAACAACCCTCTTTTGGTTGCAAAGTTACAAATTTCCTATTCTCCAATTCGAACAAAATAATTCCGCAACGAGTTATCCAAATTCAAAACAATGAAGGTCATTGTATAGACAACTGATATAACTTTCGAATGAAGAGTCAAAAGACTCCCTTTCTACTTCGAAAACTAAATAGATAGCGCCCTCTCTGGGGCGGTGATGTCACACCACTGGGTTTTTATGAAAAAGTACTAAAAATGATTCCTTTTCACACCAATTTTGTCTGACTTTGATATCTTGGTCTGTTCAAAATTTAAGAGGGGGGGGGTGACTATTTACGTCGGCACTGTATAGTGTCCTTAAAAAACCAGGTTCAAGCATTGACCACGAAAAAGCATTAAATGTTTTCAAGAGATTGATAAAACGTATACATACAATAGAAATACATTTCAATTAAAATCAAAGTTAATCTCATAGACGACATTTTTGTGAGCAGTCATAACCACTTCTTCCAGATACTGTTCTATTTATTGAATCATGAACGCAAGGCTAGGCAACACAAAATGTTTTTGTTTTTATTTTTTCAGGAAAATTATTGAATACACTGTTATTCAGAAAGAATATTATATTTGTATTATTTTCTGGCATAACGGATTGGAATGAGATCCCTACAGGATTATTTTGTAAATAAGTGTATTAAAGGTATAGTATGCGCCAACTAAGATGAAATTTTTATGTGCATTCAAAACCAAATTATACCCGCAACAGAAGATAGCTTTTGGTCACACAAACTGACTTAAGTGGGCGGAGTCTTTCAACACAGGACGATTTTACGCTTCTGTGCTGACTCATCTTAGTTGGCGCGTACTGTAATCAACTCAAGTGTATCTAAATACCTAAATGCACGTAAATGAACTTGAAATGAGACGAATTACTTTATGTATATGAAGATCTACAATACCTTCTTGGTATGTGACTAGGTTCAATAGCTCCCAATTCTCCAATAACCTCACCACAAGCCAGTTTCAATGCTTCATCTTTCTCTCTGCAACCTAAGGTTAGCAAGTCAATGAGTTCTATGATAATGGGATCAATACCATTATAATCCAAAATCATTTGATCTAACTCTTCCCTGCTCTGTTCTAAATAGGTCTTCAATTGCTTCAATCCTTGTATCCTAACCTCCATGGCTTCATGGGTTAAATATTTTAAAAATCTTGAAATTTTTTCTTTCAACGTACATTTTTCCAGAGGTTTCAGGTAATTCTTGATAAGTAATAACACCTCGTGATCTACTTTAGGATTTTTTACAAAAAATAAATCTGGAATATAGTTTTTTACTGTTGCTTCATTTTCAATTATAAGATACTTGAATATATCATTTATTTTCTTAGGGCAAGATTCAAGCAGAGGTATCACAGAAACAAATATGAGGGCCAACTGAGGCCCAAGAGACTCAATTTCACAAGTGTGAACGAAAGAGTTCCATACTTCGCAGGTGAGATTGGGGAAGTTCCCATAGTTTGTTGTTTGTAGCATAGCAATTATTTTAAATCGTAGGGGCATGATATGCTTGGAACCCATAAACCTGAAATATAATCACTATGATAACCAAGTTATTAAGGTGAACAAAAAAGGGCATACCTGAATAAGTCTGCCAAACTCAACAAGAACTTATCTTTCTTCGAATTTTTGGAAATCAATTTGCCATCAAAATAAAGCAACACCCCCAGAAAATGTGAATGAAGATAATCGGGGATAGATTTACTTCTATTTTCACTATCTTCGTTCGATAAAAGACTCAGCGCCTGTACGACTTTGTCTCGCCTCTCATGAAAGTTGAGGAGGAGCTCGTTTAGAATTATCTAGAAGAAAGTGATTACTACAATAAATAGTTTACTGATATTCTGTAGAGGCCAAGCTCACCCTGAAGTTTCGTTTTCGCAAAGATGGACCACTCATGCCAGTAGTCTGCTCCAAATATATCATGCATTTTCTTAGATCATCTCTTGACATATCTAGAAATATATAAATGAAAACATATCCATATTTGGAAGACACCATTTCTGATACATCTGTGTCCATCATCGATGCCATTTCTTGTATGAGCTTAGTAACCGCTGGCATTTTCACAATTTTTGATACCAAAAAAGGTAAAAGATAATTGCTTTCTTGTGTGACAAAATCTTTGCAGCCATAGTAACCCAACATAACCGAAACTTTTTCCAAAGAAGTAGACAAACCATAATTGATCAAAGCCTGATTGACAGAACATAGCTGGACAATTACTTCGCAAAACACCTTTTTATTCTGGGAATAAATAATGGATGTGCTAGTGTTATTCCTCTCAGCCAACTTGAAGCATTTATTGACTGCAATCATTGAATATTTTGAGGTTGGTACCATTATGAGATAAAATAGAATTTTCATTAGTTCAATAGTGATATGTTCTGATTTTATAGTACTTATCACTTCAATTGTATCAAGTATGGTGTCTTGTAACTCGTAGTCCGAAAATTTCAAGGACTTTTTTGTGTATTTGAGGATAGAACTAAAGAGTATGTTCAATACATCCATTTTGATTTCTGGAGCCAATACAGCATTTTCCTAAAAAAACTTTCTATTGAACACATTTCAAATTTGACCTCATCCTACCTGGTTGAACTTGAGTGTTTTGCCGATAATATGGGCAAATTTTCTCCTCACATCTTTATTCTGGTCTCCTACCAGCTCTACCCAAATTTTTGCGACGCTGGCTGAGTGGAACTGCAGTATGTGACTGGAGAAGTTTGGTAACGTACTCAAAATTTCTATTTTTAAATTTACAGATGCACCAGTGACGAAACTGAGAACATGTTTCAACATAAAAGTGGCAAGAGATTGGTCGAGGGTTATTTTTGAACAGTTTGCTACTAGACTATTTTCATGTTGACTGGCTATCTTCTCCAAGTTATTCTTACTTCCTTTCAATTCATTAAATGTGCATTTGTTGCATATTATCATTGAATCTAAATTGGAAGTCATATTGTTCCATTTAACAATCTTTATAAAATCAGAACTTATGCAGCACAAAATATTAGAGAAAACAGCTGTGGCCTTTTCCAAAATTTCTCTATTTTGTTTGGTGAATATAGGTTTCCAAATATCTGTTATTAGAACGTCAGGTTCCTCAAATATAGTCAAAATATATGGTAATGTTTCAATAACCTGAAAATTCAAATAGTAAAATTCTGATATTGATAAGAGACCAAATTCGACCCTCAGCACAATAATAATCTTTTAGAGGGCATTTTTATAATGTAAGTCCCGAAACAAAAGATTTTTTTTTCCTAGCGGTATGAATCTTATGGTACTACTATGTTATCATTGTGATTTTATCTTATCTTTCATTTTTAATCAAATGAAACAAACTTCTGACAAAATATTCTTTGCAAACTCGAGTTTGAAATTACTTGGTCTTTTTGAAGGGACAATAAATCTAACATCAGCACCGACATTAGGATGTAGTAAGTTCATTTAGAAAATTATTTTTTCCATCAGATTCATGAAACTTATAGTCCATATCTTTACTGTCATCATTACATCCATCTTTTAACAATATGTTTATCAACATAAATATTGATTGATACTTGGGCGAAATTAAGCAAAAATAATATAGGCTATAATAAAAATTATTTAAATTAACTTCCATCTCTCTCTTTCCTCTTATTCAAGACACGCCACTCTCCCAAAATACTTATCAAATTTGTCAAGAGTCAACATGAGGTGGTACTTCCATCATTTATATACAAAGAGAGTTTAAAAATATTGATTCCAATGCCCGCTCTGAGCACTGACACATCGAATCTCAACTTCTGTTTAAAATTACCTTGTTATTACTTATAGACTTGTCTGAAGTACGAGATTTGATTATAAAATTTTAAGTCCTCTTCTTTTACAGAAGCAAGTAATTAAATTCCTCTAGCTGCATTTCCAGTGGAATCCATTGTGGAATCACCGCCAAAGTATTGATTTTTAACTGTTCATTTCTAATTTAATTTTCATCAAAAACTTTATTACTATTTTCTGAGGTTGTGTCTAAACCTTCTCCGTTCTTAGAACCCAAAAAAGCCACTTCTAAAAAAGCACCTCAGATGAAAACAAGTATATTTTCTTTGACGTTTGTCCGAATTATTGAACTCTTCAGTGGTTTATGTTACACGTGGACTGTTAAAAAAATAAGGTGAATTTTCAAATTTTGCAGACTATGTACATTTGATTAGCGTTTTTATTTTTTTTTTTATGTTGGTTAGGTTAGACCTAAATATT
This sequence comes from Leptinotarsa texana, assembly GCA_015342105.1. NCBI lineage: Eukaryota > Metazoa > Arthropoda > Insecta > Coleoptera > Chrysomelidae > Leptinotarsa > Leptinotarsa texana. Next base: position 10,647 of record WOGN01000472.1, read on the forward strand.
ACTGGAGTTTTTTCCCCAACACCAAATCGTTATTTTTATACCTTGACACGTGTTTCGATCACCAAATAATCATCTTCAAGAGGAAGATAAAACGTGAGTGGATCTATTCGACTCTCCACCGCAACCCACAAGGGTTTATTGTGCCTCGAACCTACTAACACTCCACCAAATAAACCCATCTTCTCAATGAAGCCGATCAGCTTGTATAGTGAGTGGTCTTTCAGGTCAGATGGTAACAGTACGGCTCTGCCGAACTGTAAAAACCTGATTCGCTCCCCAGCGGGGCAGTCACAAAGTATGTTCTCTGCTGTTTCATCATTTTCCAAACAGAGGCGACACACACTTCCACACTTCCGACACACTGCATATGATGATTCAAATGACAGTGACCTGTAAGAAGGCCTCTTAGACATCGTTGTTCATCCCTACTGTAGACCAAAAACTTTTTGGTATCAAGCTTCAAAGGGTGAATAAACAAACGCCTTGGAGTAACCCAATCCTGGAAGATTCTGTCAGAAGTCCATGAATCTTCTTGCCATCCAGGTGTTTAATCTTTGTTTGACAAACCCTAAAGCGATGCCAATGACAGGTTCTGGTCTGATGAAGTTGCTTGCAAGCACCCTCCTTTGCAAGGGAGTCAGCAGCTCATTGCCTTCCAGGCCAGTATGGCCAGGAATCCAGATCAGAGGCAATCTATTACGTCTTCCTATCGAGGAGAGTCGTTTTTGTCAATTTGCTACCAATTTAGACGTTGCTCGGTAAAAGCCAAGAGCTTCCACTGTCGCTTGACTGTCCGAGTATATTTTTATTGACTTGTTTATGAGGTTGGATTCTTCCAATCTCTCCGCACACAATTCAATAGCGTAAATTTACGCTTGAAATAAAGTCGCATAGGTTCCTAGACAGGTTGATATTTCTGTCCTGGGTCTGCGACTGAAAACATCTGCACCAGAACCGGAAGGTGTTTTTATCCATCGGTGAATCAACAACTATCTGCTCTTAATATTTCCTTCTCCCAGAGGATCCAGTCCTCTCTACTCGGGACAGTACTTTATAAAGCATTTTGTAGTTGACAGTTGAAGGCATAAAGTCAGAGGTCATTTCCAGAATGCTGCGACTTCCAGTGTCAACTAATAGTCTGTTGCACTCTGCATTAAATTGATTTGCACAATTGGTAATGTGCAGAAGTCTATGTGCAGTCCAACTAGCCTGTCTCTCCAGAAAAATGTGGAGAGGAGGTAGATCTAGGACATACCAAAAAGTGCATATCAGAAATGCTTTGAGGATAGGAAAAAACGTTGGCACAAGTGTATTATATTTGAGGAGACTCCTTTGAAGAAGATAAAATAGAAATTGATGAATAAATAAATATTTTTGGAGAAAGATGAAAATTCACCTGGATTTTTGTACAGAGAGTGTATGTTAACTTTTCAGTTTGCCTTTTATTATATTTCAGCAGATTCTATTAATTTAGCTTTGTTAATTTCTCAGATTGTGGTAGGTTAAATATAAAAAAAAACAGCAAGAAACATTGACTCCTGAACAAAATATGTCCTTCAAAGAATATTAATTTTTTTCTTCAGTTTTAGGAAACAATATACACTGTCAAAATGAATTTTCAAATCATGTCATAGTTGGAAGTGGCCCATAAATTATAAAAGAAATTCTAAATTGGACAAGTTTTGATATAGGAAAATTATTTTTCATCTTTATTTTCTTCCATTCTTTTATTTAAGTCAAATAAATGATAGTCTTAATGAAGATTAAAAAATAAAAAAGAAAAAAGTATCAATTAATGACTGTAGAGCTGACATATATTCAACAACTTCAAACCTTGGTTAAATACAAATTTTTTGAGATAAAAAATATCCCTTTTGTTATCACTATCATCCTCTTCACCTGTAGAATTCAAAATTGTGAGTTTTTCAATGAAATATAAGAAACAATGAAATATATGTAACTATCACCACAGAAGCGGATAAAATTCAATAAAATGAATTCGATTTAGTTGTTCCGAATTTTGAAATTTGCAAATAAAGAAATCAATTACTAATGAAAAGAACATTGAGGGTATTGAAAATATGTATTACTTCAAATATGCTAAAAATATGATTAAAGATGCTGATAAGGTCAGTTCAATTATGATTTATTAGACAAAATTTCGAAAAATTGATTTCAAATAAACCACTCACCACAATAGTACCCTCTTGATCCGAAGACTCCAAAATACTCTTGCTAATCTTTAAGTACAATTTTTCAATAACCTTAATTTGCGAGAAATTCACATTCAACAGGCCACTCGAAACAATAGTAAAAAAATTCTTTAAAAATCTAAGAGACACATATTTATTTATATTTTGGGAAGATAAATGATTATAAAATGATTTGATAACCATTTTCAGATCTCCGACGGGTACATCACTGATAAAATTATTAGGAAACTGGTAATCATTTTTATAACAATTAATTTTCAAAAGAGAAAATCCCAAAAAGTTGAAAATTATGTCCAAATTTCGAGAGTTTGTGATAAGAATGAACAGGAGAAAGAAATTGAAATAATGTTCAACATTTATCTGTTCACATCTAGTGCCATGACTCAAAGTTTTCTCAATAAAAGTAAGTAACAACTTTCTTTCTTCGAAAAAATATAACATGCAACGATATCCTTTAGCTTTGATCAGCGACATTTGAATTTCCATCAACATGTCTGAAAGACTTTCGAAGAATCTGATCAGCTTGTACATATTACATGAATCAACACATTTCAGTTCAACTATTCTTCTCATGATGGTATCGTGAACTAAGCTCCAAACTTTGCTAGATTCCATATCAAATGCCTTTATTCCCACTGACAAATTTTCTATTGCAAGCAAATCATCATAGATTTGTTGTTTAAAAAAATGAGGTGATACAGTGTTTGTAAACTGAATTATATTGTCAACATTGCTCAATAATTTTGAATTTTCGTACGTCAATATTCCTGAGGTTTCAATGGCAACTTTCTGAACACCTTCAGATATGTACTTTTTATTATCTATTATACACATGTTGAAAATAAAATCATAGATTCTGTTAATATTCTTGAAAGAGCATTTCAAATCATTATTCAATTTCATATAACTGATGAGAAGTGTTTCAAACTTATTCATGTTTTTTTCATCATCTACTGAATCATAAGTTTTGTAAACAAATTGTTCAAATAAAGAAAAAAATGAAATTAATGTATTTCTTAGGTCAACACTGTACTCTTCAAATTTATGGTCGGTCATTTTTAGAATATCTAGGAAGATTTCAGTAATATCGAGCTGCATATCGTCAATCACTTCACTGAATAAAAATAATAAATTATTCATATTTTTGCAAGTAAACTCATCAAAACTGTAAAAAGTAAAATTTTCTGTTAAAATATATTTGATGAATTTAATCAAGGGTCTCAAAACTAAAACTGCTTTTTTCTTTGATGATATTTCCATGAAAACTTGGCTCAAATCTAGCATGGAATTTAAATTTTCAAACTTTTTTGGAACAAAAATTTGTAAAATCAACTTTTCTCCAGGCTGCTTATAATAGTTTACGATACTGTCAAATGCTTTACTATATTCACTTGAAAATTCTTGAAAATATTGCAACTGAGTGCTGGAGACGTGATCTAGGACACAGAACTGAGTTTCTATTATAACATCATGAAGTTTGGAAAATCTTTCACAACCTAACAAATAGAAAAATTGACCCAATAACCAGGTTGTGAATGTTTTATATTTTTCACTGATTTCCTGGTATTCCTCGAATGTAAACATTGGATCTTTAGCACATATGAATATATTGGAACATTCTTTTGATTGGATAATTGTAGCCAATCTTTTGACACTTGCTTCAGAACATTCTCCTTTCATCAAAACTGGAATAGTGTCATTGATCATTTTCCAACTTGAAAAAGCCGGAATAATTTCATCTATTCCAGGCATGTTTTATAACCTCTGAAAAATAAAAAAATTAAAATTGAGAGTAGGCTCCTCAATAAACACAATAATTACCAAATTCTTCAACACAATTCCAGCTATTTCGAGTCTGAAAAGTTTTCATTCATTCCACTTATTTATTTTAATTCAAATTATATTAAATACTTGACATTTCGAATTGAAATAACAAAATTTATAACCTCAAAAATTTAACATGTAACTAAAGCTAATGTCTGAAGAATTTGTTAGCGAAGTCGACTAAAAGATAATTGCTATTGGAAGGAATTTTGTTAAACCTGCTAGTTTATTGGACGTCAAAAAGGCGGGAAAGCGAATGGCCAACAGGATACATGTACTAAAGGCGAGCTTTCATATATTTTCGATGCAACATTTTAACGCGTATAATGATAACGAACCTTTTTCCTGAAGTAGGGACAAACACTGCTTGATCCTCATATAAACATATGGTAAAGTACAATTAAAAAAGAATGTTTTCAACAGAAGAAAATGTTCCTGGAGAAAAACTAAAATTTGCAACTGTAAAGGATAACAATGTTGTAACATTATAACATTGGGTTGCATGCCGTAAATTAAAAGTAACTGGAAAAAAAGTTTATTAATAGACAGTCTAGTAAAAGAGTAACGGTAGATTCAAACTGTAATAAAAGAAATTTAAAATGATTATAAATTTCAAATGAAATAAATTTAATTAAATGTAATAAATAAATATAATTTAATAAATGATTGAGGTTATATCTCATTCTACTCAATGGTAATTAAGTGTGAAAAATTTACTATTCATTTCATGTTTAGAGCATACATTTGAATATTTATTTTTTGCACTGTTAAATCCACTCTTCTCGAAGCATGTATCCATTTCTTACATCTAACCTCATGAAAATGAAGTTTTATAAATGGTATAAAAAACACGTTTTCTTCCGGATATCAATTATCTGACGTACAATTCGCAAAACGGCAATGCTTTGTTGGCGTTATACTAGCACAAAATCATTTTTTTCATTAGATTTATATTTTTAAATAATAAATTAATTCTCGGGAAAAGGCTCAATATATATGCTTTTACATCGAAGAGGACAAAATCAGGGCTTACAGACAGCGGTCATATGGAAACCTGGGGTACCATTTCGTCTGCTACTCAAAATGTATAAAATATATTTGGTGTGATCACTTGAATCCCTTCCATATGTAAAATATTTTGTTAAAAACTCTCGGCCTCTTGATAAAAAATAATAGAGATTTTGTATATAGGGATAGTCTTTATTAGACAATGGTCTATATATAAAAATAGAGAGATCCTATAAGTTTCAGCCTCCCATTCACAGAGGCGCTGAGTACACTTTTAAAAACGACACTGCTTGACAATATTAAATTGGTTCTTAAATTTCCAATATTATTTATATTTGGGAATAGGTTGATATTAAGTGAAATATCATTTACATTATTGTCCATCTGAATTAAATGCGATCAACAGATTTCGATTCTTGCTTCATCTATCAACATGTGTACAAAGTTGGATTGATCTCATTTTTTGGGTCGAGAGTTTTCTTTTCTATAAAACGAAAGCGAATGAACAGGGTTTCTATGCATCTCGTTATTTACATAGCCACAAAAAGCAGTAGGTTTTCAGGACTTGTTGCTCGGCGCTAATTTTGCATGTTGTAAGGCTCACATCTCACATCGTTTCAAGGTTAGGTCTCATTTTCTTTATAGTTCAGTCTACTCCGAATCAAAAGGCCGAATCAAATATATGGGTGCACCCTTGACAGGTCGGGTCTGCCAGAGATGGAAATTGTATTGTATAGATTGATAAATGTTCTACAGAAAGAACTTGAAAATGTCTCATCAATACATACAAATTAAAGTATGTCTATCTGAACACAATAAAAACTCAAAAACTACCAAATAGGGTTTCATACAGTTTTCACCACTGGACGAAATGGGTCAAGAGGAAGGTTTATATGTATAATTTATCAATATTTTTGTGAATTAGTTGAAATATGATGATATCTGAGATATCATAAAAATACACATTGATCATAAACAATGCATATTAATTTCCTTTTACATGCCTGTTTTATAGATCTGTTTGAAATGTGATGCAGCCGCAGCGAAACATCAAAAATGAAGCTGTAGAAATTGATGTTTTGGGACATGTTGCACTCGATTATAGGTAGGTATCCAAACTAGGTATTCGTCAAAATTAAAATTAATAGAGAAACTAAATGAGGTGGACCCTGATAGATGGCTTCATACTCACTCAGAAAATCTATAACAGTTTACATTCCAGCTGGCCTGTGCTGAGTATTCATCGAGTAACATTAATTAGCTGCTTTTCTCAGAATGATCTATAGACTCATTAACATACCAATGTCTACAGATAATTTTAATATGGAATCAAATCTGATGAAACAAATTGCAGTTAATAACCACTTCAACCCGAATGTAATTCATCATATTCTTGATAAAAAACGTTTCAAACAAGCTATTAACCACATAAAATCTATTTTTTCAAGACACTCACATATACCGGAAAAACACCAGATAACATGAAAAGACTACTAAATAAACAAAATATTAACATATCATATAAGACTGGTAACTCCTTGGGTATACATATGAAGAACATCAAGTCACAGATAGACAAGGATACCAGATCAGGTGTCTACAAACTAAGATGCGGATCATGCCCAAAAGTGAATGTAGAAAGAACTTCAAGAAATTTAAAAACAAGAACTCCTGAACATGAAAGAAGTTTTGAAGTGAAGAAGACCAATTTTAACTATGCGCGCCCCTTTTTGGAGAACGGTTACGATTTCAACCCTATGTAGGACATATATTCCATGTAGAAGCTAAGAGACGGAAGTTGCCCTGCTGCAGTCTTTGGAAATAAATAAGCCTGCACGTCATCATGATTTCAAACAGGTTGGAGCCTGGCTTCCTTACCCTTTGAACTGGTGTTTGCCAGAAGGACAAACGGGTCATAACTGATGATGGGTGTTGATGGTATGGCGGCATGAATGTCCTCAGACATCAGTACCGCCCTTCACGGTGTACCCCTACCTGGATGGGGTGAATTGGATGAAAAAGTTGTTCATCTTTCAACGGAAGATATAGGGGCCTCATAAGACAGAGTGTCGGAGCCTTCTATATCGGGAGGGGTCGTCTACAGTATAATCCATAGCTTCTCTGACTAAAATAAATAAGAGTAAAGCGTGTCGCCCACTTGTCCGGCACAGCACACCAGGGCTCGTCCAGTCAAAATACGTATAGGATTGGAACAATGAAAATGAATGGACAACCACCCACTAGCCCGACCCGGTACAGCCAAGAGCGTCCGCCGCCGGACAGGATTTCAGCTTTCCGATCCTGTTCGGCAAATAACGGTACGTGCTGTGACGGACTGGCCAAGTGAGCGCGTCGCCGGCCAGCGCTTGCAAGCATCAACTTATCCAAACGTGCCTGAGAAATTTCTCTCTCTCTCTGTTTTACTAGGTATTCCATAAGTTTTCAGCACGGTATCAGACGGTATCTATGAAAATGTACGATGAAAAATCGAGTTGCTTGTTAAGGCAAGCTCTAGAATATCCAGAAGTTCTGAAAATTTGCCTAGTCATTAGGAGATACTGGAAAAAATTCTCCTCATCTTCTTTCAGGTCGTTGAAAAGATGAAACTCTTCCGGATTTGCCCTCTTTTGATTAATGGGATGAACTCACATCCTCTTTTTTGTGACTATTTTCTTCTTCATTCAATAATGCGGCCACTATAATGACGTCTTCTTCGTCAGAACTGATGGTGATAGACATATTTCTGTCACCGCTCTATGTCAACTGAAATTTCCTTGAAATCGAACAAACATCACCTTCAGTATGCTGGACAAGTGGGCGATGCTACTACACGACAGCACCGTGCTGTGCTGAGCCGGATAAGTGGGCGACAAGCTTAAACATTCGGGTCCCCTGCTGAACGACCAGCAGGAGGTTGACCACTGACCATTATTTGAACATTTTTTCATATTTGCAATTTATTCATATTTAAAAATGTACCTGGTGTCCAAGAACTGAAGGTGTAATTGGTTCACAAATTCTACCTGGTATCGCTTTCACTACTAATCAATCATACGAGTACATACGACTACTATTGTTTTATATAAGAATTGTAGCCTAGTTTGTAACAATAATTTCTACCGAGGAAGCTACGGTGTGTTAGCGAAACGCGTCTATAAATAGAAATGTTTGTTGAACATGTGTAATTATTATCATGGATAGTATATTCAATATATCTGAACGATTTACTAAATGACTCGTATGTTGATAGAACAGTGCTTTATTTTGTGGTAGATATTGCCCTTTACATCGGAGGTAAAACTTGAAAAGAAGGCGAACAAAAAGTATCCAGGAATTTACAAATGATCAATGATTTGATACAAATTTACTAACCATAAATTTGTAAGAACTGAATGTGTTTTCTTCTCAAATTATAAAACTGGATTACCATGAAATAGAACAAATACTGACAAAAACATTCAGGACGCTGATGTGCATGTTTAGACAAATTTCAAAAATAACCGACCGGCAGACAATGAGAAATATATATTATGTTTTTGTGTAATTACTACTGTGCATGAAAGGATGGCAAACCAAAACACCTTGAAGCCTCTCGAAATAGCTCAGAAACAAATAATAAAAATATTTCACCAAAAAAATACTGTTTTTTTTTCCGAAAATTTATTCAAGCAATCTCGATATTTCAATATTTTTTTCACTATAGACGCAATACAAAATATACGAAAATATTCTACTACCCAAATTCCAAAAAAAACAATAGGTTATCGCAATTTCTTATATGTGAACTAAAATATATATGTTAATATTCCGAAGGATCTGAAGGAGAATATTATATTTGAATCTTAAAAAAATATTTTGGATTGGTCGATATAATGACGTCGTTTCAGTAGGTATTAGATATATCAGTGTAGAAAAAAATGAGGAAAACAATACAACTATATTTGCAGTCAAGCTTTGTATACGTAGATTGTTTGTATATAATTTGCCCCACACTGTATTGTAATTACTAAATCTTTTGTTATATATTCATCTCCACCAAAATGTACAAATAATGTCTATATTTCCAAGGATAAATAAATATCTATTTAACTAACGAACATCAAGAACTAAATAAAAACACACAGTTCAAGTATCATCAGAAGGGTAATTTTGTGCCCTTCCAAATGAAGTATTGCTCGACCCCTTTTTCCATTGAAGAGTTAGTAGTTGCTGACCATCCCTGCTAGGGGTTGAAAGTGACAGTAGTGAGCGTATCAGTCCAAAAATAACATATACCTACGTATAGCATTTACAATTCTGGCTGAAGCAGCCCATAAAATTACTCAACACTCAGTCATTCATCTCTGTTTCTTCGTACTGGTAAGTTCTAGGTGTATAGGTGCTTCTCAGGTCTCAGATGCGCACTAAGAAAGGATTTTCAAATATTCCAACTGGGAGCTTCCCTTGGGGGTAAAAGGGGAGCGTTTACATATTATAATTACCTTTTCAAATCTGTTTCTCAGTAATTTTGAGTCCTAGGAAGCTAAAATTTGGTATATTGTTGCTTCTTATGTCTGAGATGCGCACTAAGAATATATTTTCAAATATTCCAACTGAAGCGCCCCAAAGGGGGTAAAAGGGGCGCATTCACATATGGAAATTACGTGTTCTTCACTGTTTCTCAGCACCGCTATATTTTCAGGGGCTGACATTTTGTATGTAGGTTTATTCTATATTGTACATGTGCAATAAGATATGATATTTAAATATTCCAACTGGGGCGCCAGCCGCGAGGAGAAAGTCGCGACCATAAACCAAATTATCTTTTCATCACTGTTTCAAATAAACTGTTCCGAAGAGCTATCTCGCCTACTACGAATACTTAGGCTTAGGCAATGACCGATGTGCATCGCACGACTTCGTACGAATTGCTTTCGCTTTCGTTGCTTCGCAGTTCCCAGCTTTCCACTTCCAGAGGATGAGTGGACTAAGATGGTGAAAAAAACTTAAACCTCTCGTGGAGGTGTTCGAAGGAAAATTTTTTTTTGAAGAAGGGCCGACATTATGTACGGGTTCTAGAGACTCTGGTAGGAGGACAAAAAATATTAATAAAGGAAGAATATTTTGAAAAAATGGGACCAAGATCAAGGGGAGCAAGTATTTTTGTTAACATTTTTTTCTGTCGCATAAGATTGTAACTAATTTTAATAAACCTCGATAAAATTGAGTCAAACGATAGAATTTCATAACTATCAAATATAATTTCAAAATAGATCTATCTATCTACCTGAAGACAATACAAAACGAAAAAGGGACCTTAACCTTCAAAGTGATTATCTACGTAATACAAAATCAACACGCAATTGTAACCTTTCTTCATCGTGTGTGTTGCATCGGTGTGTGTGAGACCGCTCGAATAAATAGCTTTCCATCAATAACCATATAAGTGACCATCTTTAAAAATTTAAAATGGGTAGAGTAAGCTACCTTTAAAATATGGACTGCATTTAAAAATAAAAATAAAGCTATCCTTTTTGGTAAACAATGAATCTACCTGAATTGAATCAAATTAAATTAAACCTAAATTAATTATCTAATGCATATTACAATTTTTTTTGGATTATAAATTTTTTTATTAAAACAACGATAAAAATAAAAACAACAATAAAAATTAATTGGCGCCCCGGGGCGACTTCATTGATTCCAATGGTGCATTTGCTTTTTCAGCTGCAGGAAAACCCGGAAAAACCTTTATATAATTTTGTCATATGATGTTAGGTCCTAGTTTTAAGTTATGATACTGTATCACTATTAATACACTTATGTTTAAAAATATTCTTGGTTGAGTGGTAGAATAGCGTAAGCTAAACTGCGCCAAGATAAAAATAAAGACAATTCATTATCATTATTATTATTAATATTATATGCCATCACGGAATTTTCTGTAGACTTACGAAAGAAAAAATATGTAGTGTATGTAGCTCTACCCAAGAAGTTACCAGTTTTATGTATGCTCCAATAATATTTTGTTCAATTATTACTCTTTTCATTATATTTGATGTTTTCCGGTATGTGTGATTGTCTTGAAGGTGCCATTATTATATTTTTTGTGGGTGTATGCTTTTTATATAACTTTAAATAATAAGAATACGAATAAATTTGAATACTGAAAAAAAATCATTGCTTCAATGAAATTTTTCACTTTTTAACGTCTTTGATTATTTCCAAGGGGAATCTTTTTTGAAGGCTCTCAATAAAAGCTCCAAGAAGTGAAAAAAAATTTGAGGTTTTTAGTTTAAAATTTATCAGGATTTTTGTTCAAATCTAAACTCACGGGATATTTTTTTCCATGGATTTTCCTCTATTCAAGTGTCTAGAAGGTATGTGATTTTTTTTAAAATAATGATATTTAATGGGTTAATAAAACCGTATCGGTCAGCGCGTACGGGATGCGCATCGCCTGTTTTTAGCGCTATTTTCGCCTCTAAATTAAAATTATAAATATTGGTGATAGAGTTCCGGGGGGTGGAACATTTTTAGGAAATTTTCTCCTCTTTAAGGATCTTTTTTCAAATTTCGGATATCTCTAATATTTTTTGAGATACCAAAACCTTTTTTTTACTAAATTGTTTAGAACTTCTGCAATTTTTTCGAGCCCCTCTTGAAATTTTTCAAAAAGTTCCTAGTCACGCCAAATTGAATGAGCCCTGGATCATAATTTTCGGTGCCTCTGTACAGAAGTTCCAAAAAAAGGATCTTGTGACCCAGACTATTGCATTTCATGAAATTTTTGTTTGGAATCTGCGAGTGTTAATCAAACACGTATCTGCAAATGTCCGGGATAACTATCAATCATATGAAACATGCCTATACCCTATTGATACCCTATACCCTATTCAATGGACTATGTTATGATATAAATGTAAATATTTCTGTAATCTCAATTTCTTGCATACCTAATATCACTATTATTGGTGATAATGGCTCTCGGAGTTTATACAGTAGGTATTTAGGAAAGTTAGTAACAAAAGCACTCAAAAATATGTGTTTTTTCCAATTTATAGTACCTAGGTATCACGGTAAGCAGAAAACAAGCTAGATCCCTGTACGATATATTTCAGATTTATCATCCTGATTATTTGGTAAGCAAAAATAAATACTCATTACGAATGTACAACTTATACCAGTATAGGTTTTGGGTCATTCCAAAAATCCAACAACACTTTAGAATACATCATACCTACTGTATGATTAGGTGGGAACATATTTTTTGTACTTTGTATACCTATATTTCTCCTTTATTTCATTTATTCGAAGTATTGTTTTGTAAATACCTCATTTTGAAATACATATCATACAATTTTAATTCAGGAACCTGATAAAAATGTTTTTCCAATCGTATCTATATTACGAAAATACTTCAACGAACATTAAACCCAGACCAATAATACAACACACAGATGTAGAAAGCGTAACATAGAAAACGCTATCTTATCCAGTACAAACAACTCACAAAAAATCAATACTTCTTTCCGACGTGCTCGGAGGTCACAGATTCTATATTTTCTTCCGAAGCATGTGTAGGATACCTCGGAGTTGGCTTTAAAAATAGCCTTCATAAATACGATGAGTCAGGCAAAGCAGCCTTTTTAATAAGAACCCACCTCCCCGGATAGACGGGGAAGGAGGCCGGTATCAGAACTCGCTGCGTTAGCACAGCCTGGCAGCGAGGGGAGAGGCAAGGAAAACCATTTATAAACTTGGTATAATAAGTTGTGAGAGTGAGAGAACGTTGTTCGACCCACGTCACCAGAATTAAACCATTCTCGCTCGTCGGTAGTCTACGGTCTACGATCGATGCAAGGTTATCGAGGTTATTCCGATATTCTGTATACTGCGCATTGCTGGCAGTGTAAAATGTTCCCCTTCGCTTCTCTCTATCACTCTCCTCGTACGGCAGAACCACTTTAGAGAATAAATTACTAAAATGCTCTCTCCAAGGGGCTTATGCGATATAGGCGTGGCCGTCTATAAAATTCCTCTCGTCTATTGTTTCTTTCGCATTCCTGACACGTAGAGTTTTCAAAGAAACCTCATACAATTTATCACACAAACACGAGTTGTTTTTATGTTAGCGAGAATACCAAAATTGTGATATAATACAATCCGATTAATAGAGATGAATAGGGAACAATGAACGTATTATGTTATGCCGTTTTGTACTGTGATTGATGCTTGCATGGGGAATGAGCCGGTTTTCCGAGGTTTTCCGTTTTGAGAATGTAATTGGTTCTAGGTTTCGGCAGATAAGTAATTATGCGAGGCACGATGAATATTTAGCGCTTACGATTTGCATTAACCTAATGATGTTGTTCTTACAATCCGTTACTTTGTAACGAATTTCTAGTTTTCAATTTCATTAATGTACCTATTGAATGAATAGGTGATACCTACCTTTTTGAGATTTATTTCGTAACTTGAATATGCTTTTGGTCTACTATCTTTTATTGATATTCATTCTTCTAGATACAAACATAACTCTAATAGGTATTTGGTGATATCTTTGGTTGAGTGCTTAACTTAAATAAATATAATATGCATTTTTATATACATTATATATATCAATATATTCCGGAGAGGTGCATTGTGACATGCTCAGGGTTCCCCCTTTCCTCTCATGCAGACCTACCACTTTGTAGGTACGTGTGGCAGATACCCAACGGAAAAACTTACAACTCACCCAGCTAATGCCGCGCAGAGAGTTGAAGTAAAACCATCAGGCACCTGTGCAACGTCTTCGACTTGGAAGATTCGTCGCAAATTATTTCCCACTATGAGAAGCAGAAATAATTTCGTTTGGTCGAT
>WOGN01000473.1:0-24535 GCA_015342105.1 Leptinotarsa texana
ATTTTCTGCCGATTTTATTTCATCAACAACATCTCGCGTTAGTACCATTTTCTTAGATTGCACTTTTCTCCAGGGTGTGATACTACTTCCTTTCAACAAGTACACAACTTTTCAGATTTTTTTAACTTGATTTACACACAATTTGTAATGATATTGTAGGAGCAATCGAACACACGACTATTCACAACATACCAACATTTTTAGGTTAGGTTAGGTTAGGTTATTATGATTACTTGTCGAATAACTGAATATTCGAGTTTTTCCCGATACTTTTTGTCTTATTATAAACCTACAATAATAATTTCAATAAATAAACGTCCATTATAGTAAATAAAAAAAATGTCAATCACTAGTCTACATTTTTCCTTAACTTCGTAGGCTAGATTAAGTTACAGGTTAGGTTTGTCTTCACTGATGAAATTTCCAAAAATTGACAGACTCCAGTCTGTAGAAAGTATAAAAATAAATATTTTGGGAGAAATGCTGCCCATCAAAAGTTGAAGAAGAAAATGTGTCTTGTTTCTACTTATTCTCGTTCTGCAAAATCACGTACATCGTAAACCACAGTGTTTGAATTAAATTTTTTCCGTTCTAGACATGTATTTGAATTTAGCAGAGATATCATTAGTAAGGAATTTCTATTAGTTTTTTCATTGTCAGCAATTGAGAATTCACTGAATTGAGAAACTGTATAATTTGGTGGTTTAGGAACATTTATGTTAATATCACGTATTAAGATGCTTCAATACGCAATAACTGAATACAATTTGAATCGAAAATTGTTTGGACGTGCTGAATGATGGCACAGCAATAGTTTCGCTCATCTGAGAACACCGTGGATCTTTTTGTTTCTCTTTCACAATCGTTTATCTAAAAATATCTTCATGAATGAATAGATGAAAATGTTGATTCCGAATTTGAAACTTGGTAATATAAAAATAGAAATAAATTCATTGAATATTTCGATTTTTATCAATAGTTGGAGTACGATGATAATTTTTTCATTCGTTTCGACTGATCTTTCATACAGAAAAATTCTTCACTTGAAGTGTGCGACCATATAACAGAAATGATGAAAATATGTTCAATAAATTTTATTCCTGTTCGATGTGCTAATGCTAATTGCTAATGAACACATTAGTAATTGTACCGCCTGAACGTGTTCTTTTTCATACACGTCAACCAAAAAATTATCGACAAATTGATGCAGAAATTGGCAACGCTTGTGCAAACATAATTTCAACGTTGTTTTGGAACCAGAAAAGTACTGAAATCAGTACATGGCGTTTAAAATCAGTTCAGTTGGAATCCGTTGACTATCTATCGCCAGCATACAAAAGACAGGCCTCAGAAGTCAAAAATTCACGAGCTGACGATTAACAAGTTACGTGCCATTTATATTATATTTACTCATTCCTAGTGAACAGGAGACACCTAGATTTATTTTGGATAGTTTCATGTGGTAAAGCCTGTCTACATTTGTCAATATCGGCTTTACGAAAATGAGTTACAGAAATCACCGAACATTGGTGATACTACCAGTTTGGAAAAATACTTAAGAGGCTTCTTATCGCTGAGTAACTGTGTTATGATGGCCTAGCCTTCACTTTTCTCATCATTTTATCGAATTCAAGAAAATAATCATCGGAAACTAATCTAACCCATTAACCCAGCCTACTGACTTGAACAGCAGAATTTCTGATCTAAAACCATGCAAACTTACAACCTAAACTAACATTCGGAGTTGAAAAGGAATGCACTAGGCTAATTTATATTACTGTGAGCAATTAGCAATTACGCAATCTAGATAAACGTCTTTGGGAAGACATTGTCATTATCTTATTGAAACTTGATATGAATAATTCGAAAGGGTACATTTTTAACAGAGATTAATTTTTGGGAAACAGGGGAAGGAATGTTATTTACGAACTGTCATCGATGACATGAGTGGCTTCAACTCATTCTGTAATTTTATGAACGAATTGAATGCTGTTTCTTCTGTTATCCGTATTTGGTACTGAAGGGCCAATTAGGCAAGTTCCTTAGGGCGAAACATCCGGGTGTCTTCTAGTGATCGGGTGACTGGCATGTGGAGTATGGAGGAGAATTTGAAAGTAGTCACTGACTCTGCTATGGCTGTAGAACGAGTGAATGCAGGAAGAGTGGTGAATAAAAGGATAGCACGGATACAGAGGATGATTGAGGAAAGCAGAGAAAGGGGAGTACGTACCCAAATCATATGGAGGAGGGGACACGTAGCCGGCAATATGGGAAACGTGAAGGCTCATGAAGAGGTCCTTGAGAACCATACATAAGGAGCAGGTTTCGATACACGTAAGACAAATATACAATAAATTGAATGAGAGAAAGCGTATAAAAGGAAGCATCAAAAGGGAATGGCAAAAGGAATGGGAGAGGGGTGCGACTGGGCGACTGTTCTACAGATTCTGTAGGACAGTCGGAAATGAATCATTGGATCTGTCGCGGAAGGCGATCCAGCTCCTCACGGGGCATGGGAATTTTCCGGGATACCTGCCGGGGTTCAACCTGGGCCCGGAGGTTCCCTGCTCTGTATGGGGAGATGGAAACGGCAAATCACGTGATAGATAGATGTATAATAGGGGACATTATTGGATGGCGAGAGTCGAAGGAAAGAATGGAGACGGTGAATGTCGAAATGAGTTTAAGGAATGCAAATGGGAAAAATAATGAATGAATACGATTTGCGAATGAATGGGCAGACAGTGTGGTGAGGGATGAAAGGGAATGATTTGGGCAGGTTATAGCGCACAGCAGAAACGGGGACAGGTCGCTTCTGTGGTACGTGATTGTTAACCTGGTCAGGGCTGGACACGAGCCTGGGGAATTGTAAGCAGTATATGAGATCATATTGTGGGGAAAAATGGGGAATATTGGTTGGGAAAAAAAGTAGATTCATTTGATTTGGATCTTGGGTGATTATAATAACTGTTTATGTTTATTTATTTTTGATATATTCAAGTTATCATTATTGTAATTAGGAATTAAATTTAAATTGTTGAGAATGTAAAGAATTATATTGTAAAACTGTATTTGGGAAATAAAGAGATGGGTATTCTATCCCGCTGATTCGTCCCAGTGCATTGGCGTCGTTCTGTGACGGTGATGCGTGGGGGGAGTTCGGAGGAGTAGGGGTTCCCTTAACAGTGGTGGCGCTTGACAGAGGAAAGATGCAAGTTGAAAGGCCTTCGGGCTAGGGCAACCATGGCAAAGGCATTATTCATATCTACTCGTGAGGATGACAGTTTTCCAAGTCAGTGAAATTTTACTTTCTCCATTTATTATATTGTGTAGGAATTCTGTGAATCGGATTCGATTCCATATGCATGTTTGGAATACAAATGGAATAAACTGTTTTTCGTATAATTCAGCGTTCATAAAAAAATATTTGTTTCGACATTATTCTTCTTTCGTGTAATTCAATGTTAATATGGAAAAGGCTGTTTCGAAAGGGCTTTTTCTTGCAGGTTGTGTCTGAAAGTTACTCTTTAGCATGACCTACACATATTTATTTGGAGTTAATTCTTGGAATTGATTGCTCCCTTTCTTTCTTTGAAGATTCCCACATTGTTTTTGTATCGAAACGGAGAAGTGGATATGATTGAAATGACAGTTTTATGTCAATTGAAACACATATTTGAGTGGTACATACTTCAATATAATTTTTTGTGATTTCATTAATGTATTAAGTTGTTCATAAACTAATTTTCAATTTTATACCTGAGTGGACCAGAGTAAAATAAGTACAGTCATGTTAACAATTTGTTCTAGTTTCAGGATTACGTCCTAAGGTGGAAAGTTCGTAAGTGAAGGCATGTTTCTGGCCGAGGAATATCAAACATTTTCGTTACAATTTCCAAACAATTCAATTGTGCGTCCCGGAAGAAGACAGCATGTAAATATATGTTATCCGGCATATTATACAATGTGTATTACACTGTATAATTCATAAACAGTTCATGGTGGGAACAAAACGTGATTTTGCGGCAGTGAGAGTTGATTCTATAGGAAAGTGGTTTTACTTCTCCTCTTGTCTCCTTTCGAACTAGTCGCAGCGCGTCTCTGCTCTCGTGGCTCGAAACGAAAGTCAAACGTCGCGGTTCACTTTTTGAATGTATGTGCGTTCGATTGAAAGTGACGTCGTGGAGAGTGCAAGTGTCATCTGGGATATGGATTGGTGAATTGAAGCTATAAGAATGTGCGTGTTGTGTTTTTGAACAGAAATACATTTTCGTGACTATAGTAAGACTTGAATCTTTTACATTTTAAAATGTTTGGAAATATGAAATTGATGCACCACTATCTTTCTTAATTACAGTTTACAATATTCCGATTGTGCCGCATCTGTAAGTTATACAGACGATTTTTTTCAAGCAGGTTGAAATGTATCATCATGGTCAGGAAATTTTCTCTTTTTCCACTCCATTCCTGGGAAATACATCATATGTCACCCTAAACAAAGCAAAATAGAACCTTCCACAAAAATTCATCGTGTTGGACAAAATCGTTTCTATCCTAGAATCGTTACCATACTTTCAACCCCCTAAATTACTGAAATGGAAATGGAAGTATTTTTGAAAATATTTTTTTCCTGATTGATTCGGCCGTTACTTGATGAAGATCCATTGTAATTTCAAAAACTACACCTCACGATTTGATCTTCACAAACTTTATTTGAAAAATATATCACATCTCAACATGTTTCGCTAGCACAGTAATTCATTCAGGTGATTTAAATAATTTAACTTGTTCTTACATCAATATTCATATACCACAGATAACCATAATTGAGACTATCTACAAAGAATTACCTAGACCTCTACCTGAGGTACCTGTTGAAATTTGATCACCTGAAGCATATTACCTCACATCTACATCAATAATAATTCTTTCTTGGTTTTTAAGAAAACAAGTACAATAATGGTGATCTATTCAAATCTAGTTGATCATTCATTAGAATGTTTGAGTTTTTAAGTTTATTTATTTCCATTGCTTCCAAATGATTCAGTAACAAACCTTTATTTTCTTTGTACAATATTTCGAATTCTTCGTTGAAAATATGATTTTCTTCTAGGAGATGATTTGAATATATTGGATATATTTTCTTATCTACATAGCTTTTATGATGTTCCTGGATTCGATTCCTGAATGTTCTGCCCGTTTGACCAACATACACCTCAGGGCACCTCCTGATGTCTTGAATTTGGATGTTTTGCCTTTATTATTTTCAACTAACTTTTCCAACGTATTACTTGTTTTATATGCAATTCGTATATCTCGTTTCCTCAAAAATGAAGCCAGTTTTCCGTTGGTTGTCCAAAATACGTTAAAGATCTATATTTTGATCATTTACCTCATCAATAGAAAAACGTCACGAATCCCTTTTGGGTAGACTTTATTGGCAAGTATTTTGTTTATTAATTCGGCTTTAAACCCATTGTTAACCGCAATTTGCTTGATGATATAAAGTTCTTCATTGACATTATCTATTGAAAGAGGAACATTGATCTGTGAAAATCTATGGTAAGCTGCTACTTTGTGTTGATAAGGATTGGTAAAATCGGTTGAAAAATACCTTGTTTCTACACGATATTTCATCAGAATATTTTCTCTTTTTTTATTAAGCATCAAAATTTATTTTTTGGTCAGACTGAAGAAATACGGAGTTTGTCATCAAAAACATTCTCACTGCAAGACAAATTTTCGCAAATATTTCAGAAACACTACAACTTTTTTTGTGAGGCAGGAAAGTTTTGGTCTGAGAACCATTGAAAATCCTCGTAACTTCCGATTTCTTTCCCATAACATTTTGAAACAGGAATATGGTCAAATGAAACTAGGCCAGAAATACTTTCAATTCCGTATGCAATGTTGCGTTGCTTTAGAAAATTGCTCAACTCTCTTTTTGGGAAAACGCAAATGAATTTAAATCAGGAACCCACCGTATCAATCAATGTTGAAAATGCTATTCACCCACCCGCATAAAATTATACAGGCTTCATTTATTAATGTGTACCTATAGAAAATTCAAAGACCCTAAGTTTACTCAGTTATGCCTCTTTCTGATGCATATATCTATTCCGAATCATTTTGTAAACGGATTACTAAGATGCCTATATACCAATAAAAAATTACTCAGTGACAATATATTTTTCATGTCACAGTTTAATAATTTTCGTCATATCTACAGACAAACTATCAAACTAGCCAAAAGTCACTATTATAATAATAGACTGAATGAAGCAGAAAATAAAAAAATGTGAGCAATAGTAAATGACTTGAGAGGGAATACGAAACAGAACCATCTGGAAATAAAGATAAACCTTAATCAGATATCATTCCAACCGTTGACCCGCTTCAAAATTTGAGTAAAGTGAATTCCTCGTTTTTATACGACACAGATTTTAGTGAGCTGAAGTAAGTGATGATGACAACCTATCAGCAAACTTGTTTTTACAATAGCCCGATGAAGCTCTTTAAGCTTTAGTAATAGCTATACAGTGCATTTCTTCAATGTCCCCCCCTTTATTTTTGAACGGGTCAACTCATGAATGCATGAATACTTCATTTTGAAGTGCAATTGACAGACGAAACTTTCAAGATGGCGACTAGGTGCCAACTGGGAAAAAAAGTTTGATGGAAAGGGTTGTGATACATCATTTTGAAATTGCTGACAAATACTTCAGAACCCTAGAATGTAAAGTCAATATCTTCACCTACTACAAAATGGTGGAACATTCAATAATTTCCTGAAGACAAACACATTAATAACGATATTTTCAGAAATATTCCTTTTTATCCGCGATATGGCAATTCCAACAACCCGATAAGGTTTGTTGTGCTATTTTTCGTTTAAAAAACGACAAAAAATGTCAGTACGACATTGAAAATCATTCTCACTTAGTTTTAGGTTTTTCCAGTAGAAAGGTATCACGTCAACAATCTCTGAAATGGTCATTTATCGTCATTGGAAAAAAAAATTGAAGCGATTTTTATTTTCGGTCTGACGCGTAACTTCCACGAAGCCGAAATGATTTTCAATATTTTTTTTCGGTATCGTCATCCGTCCATTCCGGAAGAACAGCAAGTGTAAATAATTGGTGAGATCGTAGTAAATCCTAAACAGTCTACTTATTCCGTCACGAATGTTTATGTGGTGTTTCCTTCTACTGTGTGGATACTTTTGAAGAGGAATAGGTAGCATCCATACAAAATTTCAAGGATACACCAATTAACTGTAGATGACCCTGATCGAAGAACACAATTCTGCGAAATCACGACGGAAAATATTGCAAGGCATCCTACCTATCTTCACAATATTTTTTTAGAGACGAATGTACACGTTTTTAAACGGCAAAGTTCACAGACGAAATTGCCGTTATTGGAGTGACACCAACTCTCACGTTTTCCGGGAAACAAATATCCAGTAAAAATTAACGTTTGAACAGGGATATTGAAAAACTGTATTGTAGGATCTCTATCGATCAAAATATAACAGGGGAATTGTATTTGAATATGCTGAAAACTACTGTTGAGTCTCTCATCTCTGAAATCGTCAAAGCGAATCTCAATGAATTCGATATGGATATTGTATTCCAATAAGATGTAGCACCACCACATCACACCAGACAAGTAAGAAACTATTTGGATACTACTTTTTTCGGTCGTTGGATTGGCCGTCGAGGTCATGCTTGTGAACCATTTGTCAGGAGCTTCAAGACCCCCCTTTCCAGTTGATTTTTTCCCCAGATGGCGCTCAGTCGTCATCTTGAAAGTTTTATTTATCAATTTCACTTCAAATAAAGTATTCATGCATTAATTTTACCATCCCAAATTTCAATTTTTTGAGTAGACTCGTTCAAAAAATAAAAGGGGGGCATTAAAGAAAAGCACTGTAGATTCGTCGTTTACTAACTTAGCAGTTACTTTCAAGGGAATGAAGCTTATAGGAATGGATTATTTTCACTAATTGAAATGACAGTTATGACGGAAGTTGTAATTGCCAAAAACTAAATGAAAAATCCAGCCAACACGTAATCTTCATTGCATATGATCAACTACAGAATTTTCGGGCTTCATATGTTCGAATGTTTTCGAAAAATTGAACGCAACTACGGAAACTTCGATTTTATTGATTGAATCATTCCAAAGGCGGGTGGCATACAAAAAAATATCGCTTCCTGATTTATACTTTTGGAAACTATACTTCATATTCGACGGAATCGACCGATTCTTCATGAAAATTGATAACGTTTTCAAGAATCATCTCATTGTGAGATTTTCACTACATAGTTTTAGAAAACAAAAACTCGCACGTGTTTCGTTATAAAATATCTTCTTCAGGTGTGGAATCCTACATTACAATTATTTTGTAGTAAATGAAATGTTGGTTTTGAATATTCCATATATTTTGTTGATAGACGTAGAAAAATATGCTCAAAAATATTCCCAAAGTTTTGTAGCCCTCTATTGAAAGATTAATAAAACAGCAGGATTCCAAATTGATTGTATTAACAAATATCTCTACTAGTTTTCACCAAGTCGCCTTATCGATTCAACTTCCCTATTCAAAAAACATTGACCTAGAAAGTTATGTATTTTCACTATTATTATTTGCAAGCTATGCCTAGTAATTTATCCGAAATTTATTATACCTGAAAAGAGAAAAGCAGTACTTACCCTTATTCCGGTAATGAGATTATTAAGAAAGGTTTCACTTTCTCAAAACTGTAACCTCAAAAGTTTGAATGCTTCAACATAAGTCTTCATCTTCGACTAATGCAATTTTACTTCCATTCCAGCTATCTCGAAAATTCTTAAACAAAAATAATTGCAGTTTGACCTACATTGACGATATCAAAACTTGCTTTTCATCACGCTACTGTCTTACTGATATAAATGCACTCAGTGGGTACAGTAAGCATAAAAGGTGACGCTGGTTGTTTCTTGATAATTGAATTGTAGATGAACTACGAGGTGACTGAGACCATTGAACTACTGGAGAAGTCGATGACAAACGTGTAAACAGAGAACAGGTATCTCATATCTTTTCCAATAGAAGCGGTTTCTAATCAGCCATGTTTTGCAAAACCAGGTGGACACTTAACTACTGGCCACATTGAGAACCTGTAATGGTCATTTCAATAGCTGTTATTGATCTTTGAACTACGTTCGAACAATTCCACTTTGATAATCAGTGGTAAACGATTTGTAATATTATTTGAGTTGGAGGTAATGCAAATTAATACAAATATTACATAAGTACATGAGAGCATCGTAGATATTGATTTTTTAAAGTAAACTCTACGATTTCCCAAGCAAGATTTACAATTTACTTCGAAAATATTTCATATATTCACTATTGATATAGAACAACTGAATAACTCTGTTAAAGTTGACTTGAATACAAGGTTTCCTCTGGGTCAATGAAGGTCAATATTTGAATAAATTGATTATCAAAAATTTTTAGTTTTTATTATGAAATATCCGACGATCATGAAATACACTATATTCATTTTAGTTCTGAACATTAAAATTCCAAAACTATGTAGTATCCGACTGTAAAAAAATATAAAGCCTGAAAAGCGATTATTATATTTTGAAATCAATTCGACAAGAGAAATCAACGAAGACTATTTTCTAAAAAGAAAAAAATTTTGAATCCGTTCTAATTCATATTCAGAATTCAGATTATATGCTCAAGATTGTAAGTGTACTAAAGAAGTTTTTCATCTTTATGACACGAAAGCTATCGATGGAAATATCTATATAATATTCGAAATATTTGAGATTTATATAAAAATTACTCATTTTCCGGAGGCTCATTTCTCGATGTTGAACCACATAACGAAGCAGTTGTTTTTTATCATTCTCAGATTTATTTTATTTCGCTTTTTTTAGTCACTTTCGTCCATACACTTTTCACGGAACTTTTTTTTTATTTAAGACCAGAACGACCCATTTCAAATTTGGAAGTAATGGACATAACTATAATGATCATCATCATCATCCAGAATGCGTTTCTGTTGTGGGGTTGATCCGTATTTTCGGTGTTGTATAAATATAATACACTTTAACTATATACAACATAATATACAACAACAATATATGCATAAGAATAGTATCACATACATCTCACTAAATCGAATCGAATATATGAGACATTCACCATGATCATAACAACATTCACCATGATATTGTGTAAGATGTAGTTCAAGGACTCTTCACAATATAGTAGTTATTCAGCTGAACACCACTGATAACACCTACGGCAGGTCGAAACGAAGGTATCAGGTGGTTTCAAAAGTTTTATACAATGATAGAGCATGTGTGTTTGTAGCTCCATATATCAATAAATGTTCATTCTACTGTTTCCCTGTGTCGTAGTTATATACTGATCAATGACGAATTTTGTACTCTATACATAGATGCAGCCCAGTATTTTCAAATTTTAATCCTTTGCCTCTTTTCAGGTCATTACTATATAATTTTCTCGAGTGATTTTCGGCATTCGGCAATAAGAGTGTTAATGATCGCACTGTTCGACGTTGGTTTGCGAAATTTCGTTTCAGAGATTTCAGCCTCGAAGATGAGCCTTGAAATGGTCCAGGAATCGAGGATTCTGGTGTCATCTGGGTGACATCTCATTCAACCACAACAGTGGTTGAATGATGATGAGCCTCCCAGGTACGAAAATCCAACAAGACAAACCAGGATTAATATATGTTGTTTGTGTATATCGTGAGAAAATCGACTAAATTTACCGAAAATTGAGTCAACAGCTGCTGGCACTGGTCAACAGCAAAGGTCCGATTCTGCTCCACGACAACCTCTGTCTACACGTTTCACAAACCACCGTTCAAAAATTTGGAGAATTGAGCATCACCTCCTAGACTCTCCAGACCTCTCGCCATCCTACATGATTTGAATGATCGATAGAAATTGCCACATTTCGAGATATGTTCGTCTTTGCTTCTGCATAACCAAAACGGGCCTTCTGGAGATCGGTTTGTCACGTATGACACCTGACATCACGAATTGCCTTTTCAGGCAATTGGATAACTTTTCCACTGGTAGAACCTTCGCCAATCAAGACCAGGCAAAAATTGCCTTCGTCGACTTCATCGAATTCTGATTACTATTTCAACTATTGTGTTTTTTACCTCTCTACTTCCATATTCACAGTCAAAGTGAATGTCCCAGTACTTACACTATTTATGGTACACGATGTGATGATGACAATGTTATTCAATATCGCTGTGATCAGTAGTGATAAATAAATAAGCAGCTTTATAACATTGATATACCAAAACAAAATATTAAAATTATTTTACACGTGTATTTATCTTTCTATACCTCTCCTAATCCGTTTATGAAATTCTTCATCAAAATTCACACATAACTGTATTCAGGTACATGGAGAAAATACTACTTCTATGAGTGAAAGTACATACCTGTTTGTTAATTGTGGAGCAGTTTGAATTTTGAATGGTATTATGTATAATCAATTCAGATAAGTCCAGGGTTACTATAATAACTTGTACATAAAAAATGTATATAAACACGAGACATGTGAACAAACAACAGATCTATAATAATATAAATGAAAAAGTTGGTGAGAATGTATGTATGTGTGTATGTATGTTTGTGGATCTCTCACGCCTAAACGACTGAACGGATTTAGATGAAACTTTACATAAATACAGCTTATAAATACAGCTTATACAATTTACGAAGGTTTTGTGTGATTTTGGTCATAATATAACGATAAGTATCAAGTCGGAAAAATTCTTGTTCTTGGCGTGCGCTGCAAATACGATACATGCAGATAATCTACCGTAATATTGTTTATTTTAAATAATTCTGAATAGAAGTCCGTGATAGCATATATCTACCTCTTATGTGGTAACCATTATATGCAAAATACTGAGCCATTAATACAATCCAATTGAATATTTTTCTTACAATATACATTTTGAAATTTCTGTCAAATTTCTGTAAAAATTGATTCATTTTTCTTTTTAACTATTTAATTCCGTGTTAGGAATCACATGTTGAAAGGTAAGACCTCGTTAGTCCTTAGCTCACACAAGTTTTTCAACTTCTGAGAGTTGTCATTCGTATGGGGGTGACAGATGAATAACGGAAAAACAGAACAGAACAGACAGAACAGATACAGATAAACTTTGTTTTTCACACTGAGTAATTTAGACAAATCGTTTAAAAGTGATCACGATATGAATAACTCGACGCAATATAGTAAGCCATTACGCGTCGCGTCTACTGTAAGACGACGGTGGACGATGCGAGGGGTTAGAGTGGCGCTTTGAGCAATGAAGCAACATCGCCAAGGACGCGACCCTAACGCGGACAAACGCGTGAGGCCAGACGTCGTTGACGATTGTGTTAGTTTAGCGAATTTCTTTATAGGTAATATAATTAGGTTCTCGACGCTATTCATTACTTAGTGCAGTTGGCATATTTTCAAAGTTACTCTATTTTCAAACTAAAAATATAAATTACTAGGTCTTAACCTATAGCCAAAGCTACTGAACCAAAAATCTTGAAATATGCAGGTAGGCTTTTAGTATATCATAAATAAGCATCAAGAAAAAGGAATCAGGAATTTCCACCCCAAGAGGGAAAAATAGTGGTTCAATGATTGTAATGAATTTCGTCAGTTTTGAAGTTGTGTTAAATGAAAAATATTGGAAATATTTGTTTAAAATGGTCTATCACGAAACTTGATGTGACTAAACACATTTTACGCGGGTGAAGCCACGGGCAACAACTGGTATTTTTAATAATTTGAAATTCAATCACACTCTCACTTCGAGAGCTATATCAAATTATTATTATATCACCACAAAAATTAATGAGAGGGGAATAACCTTTCTAAGAAATTCAAGTTCAACAACTCACCCTGCATATTTTTCATTGACATGTTAAAATATCGTTTCTACAACTGGAGCTCCAACAAATGCTAAAATTGTTCACTCATGCATGAACTCATGTATAAAACATAATGGCGAAAAAATGGAATAGTTCCCATTCGCCTATCCAACTAGCACCTACAATGTCGTTCACTGGTCCATCCATCATTTTTATGCGTTAATAAAAAACTCCACAATAGCATCCCCACAACTGGAGGAATACAGACCAACAGGAAGTGTTTTCGAGTTGACACGACATAACATAAAAAACTGAAAATATGAAATTACGTGAACAGTATTTTAAAAGTGTGTTGACTCAAAAAGGGTTTCACAGGAGATTTTGAGTTCTGAAAGTGAATCTCTTTTAGTATCCGTAGAATATTTCAAAGTGAATCGTTGAAATGATTTTTTCTTCAAAACGATAAAATGATAAAAAAAATTGAAACCCACCAAAACAGTTTTACAGCTATAAAATACTTCTTTTGAACATTTATATACTATTATTAAAATTGATTTTATTTATCGATCCATTCACCTGACCAATATCGGTATAGTCTTTAATACTCCAGGGTTTCTTTCAAAGTAAAACTCTGTAACTTTTAAGGTATACTGCTGAATTAACATACTGCTGAATTGCTGAATTAACATGCTGCTGAATAGCTGAATTAACATTTATGGATGAGGTGTTGAGGTATTGATTTCGAAAATATTACTAAAAAAACATTCGAAGAGTTTGAAGGCTAGGTTGATAAATTTGATTTTTGTAGTGATTCACTGAAGTCACACAAAAATTAATATTAAATTCCAGTTATTAGATTCATTATTCCTAACAAAAAAAATATCTAATGTTTTGGATAGTTTTCGGGTTTCACCGTGGTTTTCTTTGGTTATAATTTGCAAACGTTTCGACTGCAACTGCGGCAGCCATCTTTAATAGCATGGTGGAAGTACAAAGCCCGAGTTGGTGCTCGAGTCGATGATTTCGTACTTTCGACAACATTATTCAGGATGGTGGTATTTCACTCTGTTTTTATACTATCATTAGTGGGCGAAAAAATGCAAGTTTTCCTTTGCATGTTCAACTGCAACTGATCTATCGGATTGTCCAAGTTGACAATTTTTCTTGTGTTCAGAGAGACGGGTACTCACACTTTTTTTCGTGGTTCCAATGTACACCGACCCACAGCTAGAAGGAATCGTTATACCCCGGTTGTTGATGAAGTTTCACTGGATTCCTTAGCTGACCTTAGACTTTGTCTGATAGTTCTTGTTAGCGTTAGTATTGGTTTCACGTCATGTTTCTCTAAGACTCTCCCAATCCGGTCTGTTACATTTGCAACGCAGAAAAGGACAGCTTCCCAATTGACCAGCCTATCGTTCTCTTTCCTGGGTCGTATGACCCGCTTCAATTCCCCTTTCGCTCTTCTTATTCCTTTTGTAGGCATTTTTCAAGTGCTTGAGTTCCTTAGGAAGAAGTGGTCATATTTAATATATTTCAAATAAATCATGGAATGAAATTTGAAATCGTATGCTGTTTCAAATGTGGTCCTGAAAAACTAGACTGATTCACCAGGTCACCAATCATATGAGGTAAGTAACTGTTGAAGAAAGAGAAACATTCTTTGCTAAAATAAAGTCCCGGAAAAATGTTCAATAGAGTTTCAAGAGTCTCGAAGACCAGAGAAAAGCTCCGATCGAAAACTCAGTAAATTCAGGTAATAGTACTGTATTGACATAGTATACAAATTAAAAAAATAACGGCTATCACAAGCTCCAAAACTTTCCTAACATTTGTTTGGTATGTAATTTTTTGTAATTATATCGAAAACTAGTAGATAATCATCGGAAGGAGATAATCTATGTGACTGTGGAGTACGACGTTATTATAAAGAAGTATGTATGAAGTGTTTCAGTTTATTCGACCTTCCATTGCAACCCGCTGGAGTTTGTGGTTCCGCGGGAGTTTCTGGTTCCGAAAAGAAATTCTATCCACTGTTCTGTGACCTCAGGTGATCTAATGAAAAAGACATAACTTAGAGTTAACGCGATTGCCTAGTTATTCTGCGGTCTAACCTAGCCATCATTAGGGTGAGGCATGATAAGGTAATGTCGGAACTTATATGAACACCAAAGACATTCTAGCACAAACCTGACTTCAAACGAAGGATTTTCTATAAGTTTCATCCTACTATTAGGACTTCGTACTAGTTCTATTCACTAGGAGACAAAAGTATGCACTCTCAACTCTCACTTTAATCAAAACTCTGCTCACTTGTTTCAATGAAGTGAAATACTTCGCTGTTGGTATCGACAAAAAACTGTCTTGAAATACTTTTCTCGTACCAAAACAAAAATACTGTCTCTCGAAGCGTGTTTAGCTGATCAGATTAGCATTAACAGGTGATGATAGTTTTAGCCATGTCATGCCAGAGGTTCCGACTCTACATGTAATGACTGAAACAATGTTCTCACCAAAACAGCAGATTATTCGTAAAATGTGTAGGGAGGCATGTGGTTTCGAAATCGAAACTGTTATAATGGTAAAATCAGTGATAACCTATATGCCCCATTGATATGGTGGCAAACATTGAATCCATCAGGGTAAACTGAATTGTAGGAAATGATACTCGCCTTTGAGAATCACAGCGGTGAATTATACCTAACTAACAGCTTCTTCAGAAGCTATCACAGGTTTGCATAATAAAAGAAGCAGCTCAAACAGAAATGCCAGTTACGTATGATTCTGATGTGTAGTTTGAAGTAGTCTCAACTAGCCGCCAAGTAAACGGAAATGGTTGTTAACGTATTGATATGTCCAAAATGAATGGGGTAACATCCCTAAAATTCAAGATAACTAAGTAGTACTGAAACTGCCTACTAGTGTAGTAAAATATGGTTCAGATAACTAGTAGAGAGAATTAAAATGAATTTGGTGGGGATGTCAGTTCCCAAGGTATTTGATAGAAATAAGTAAGGCGATATCCTCTAATAAGGAGAAAGTCCGTAATACTTTCTAGGGGATTGAAACTATTTTGTGAACTAGATCTTGAACAACTAACTTATCGAAGAAATAATGTCATAGGAGAAAAACTAGCCAAAGGTTGGAGAATGGTAACAGAATTCTGTCTCCTGAGTTATACTTTTCGTGAAATATACCCAAATATTCATTTCCACTTATGAAACGTAAATATACTAGAAAAGGAAGGTTTTGGCTTTCTACTTCTCCATATTCGTACAAAAAATTGGGAATCTTCCAAAGAAACTAAAAAAAAAACTATAAATTCCAAAATGAACTCTTCGGAAGAAAGTAACTTTCAGCCACGAACTAAAATAAGAAGCTCTTTGGAAACAACTACTTTTGTATAAAAATTGAATTACACGAAAAAAAAATACTTGTTTGTACTCCTAACATGCGTTATGGAATTGAATCAGATACCATGCACAGGTTGAATACCACTCATATGGAACAATGTCATCTCCAGTGCAATGCAGGTACACTAAATTCTTTCAAAAAACTACGACTTCATGCATTACCTACAGTCATCGATGACTATACGTAGTAACATTCATTCGCTGTTGAAGTCCAAATTATCGTTACCAACAATAATAACATTATAATATTGATAACGTCAACAATTGAATCAGCATATGCTATCGTGAAATTTTTTAAAAAAAGATGCTTTTTGTATAGCATTACGTTGTTTTTTTTGAGTACGTATTACATTTTTTTGAGTTTGTGTGAAAGTCTGGAATAGTACATTTTGAAAAAACGGAACAGTCGAGAATTTGTGGTTTAAATATCTAATTCTTGAGTTTTTAGTTTCAAATTTGAAGTTGTACCCATTACTTTCGAAATGGTTTTATTTAAAAGACATATTTGTTTACAAATCAAGAGACAACAAGGTTCCACTTCCGTAGATACCAAGTGAGGTGTAGTAATGAAAATAATCCACAAAATTATCCTAGAACTAATAAAATTCAGTCGTTACTGTGACTGATTTTGAAAAAATATAAATTTTTCCTTAGGATGGAAATTCCATTCGTAAATTTCTACAAAACAATTAGAGAATACTTTGAGCAGCTACTTGTTTACATACAAAACATACCTATACCGACAGAAGTTTCTTCAAAATAGAGTGCAGAAATTCATGTGAAAGAGTCAATAGACATTTCAGTTCGTCAGAAGTCCACGACAATAAAATTTTTACAATGCTGCAGAACAACGACGGGAAATGTTTCCAGGTCAACAATATACGGTTGTGAAAACAGAAAGATATACATAAACCGCATTTCGGGAATTTGAACTATACAATAGTGAAGTCAGATGCGTCTTCTTTGCTTTTCACTCGAAAAAAAATTATTTGAAGTAGCATTTCTTGCACAGGAAGGTGTTTTATGTTCAATGTAATTTCTGGAATTTCTCATGAAAATAAATCAGTTGAATTCAATTTAATACTCTGTTTGAAAAATAGAATAGAACAATTAGTACACCCTTCACTCAAGCAAAAAAATCTCAAACTTCTCAGAGACATATTGATCGAAAATTTCTATCCCAGAAAACTTCCCAATAAAATAATTTTCAATATTGTCAGTAATACAAATTCCGATGTATTCAACAGAAATTTATGCAATAATAAAAGTTCACATATCATTTTTTCTTATAAACCTATACCTAATCTTGGAAATTTATCTTCAAATATCATGAAACTTTTTCATAATGAACAATATATACAAATATGCCAAAAAATATAAAAACTATAAAGAGTTTAAATACCAAATTAATGTATAAAACGGATACTACCAAAAAGTCAAATGTGATTAATAACATTTCTTGTAACAATTGTAATTTGGATTATATTGGAACAACATCTAGAATTCTTAAAGATAAAACAACTTCACATAAAAGTGATATATACCTTGATAAGAAAGCATGTGCATTAGTGCAACATTCTATATACATAAACTAAATGACTCTAATTTCAAAGTTTAACACAAAAAAAAAAATTACCAAACCCCTTTTTCTTGAAATGGTTGAAATTAATAAGTCTTCTGATTATATGAATAAGAAAACTGACATTGATAATCTCAGCAGTATATACAGTAACTTACTGGAACTACACCAAAAATCATAAGGATAATAATGAAAATTGTATCAATTAACTCTCCCTTTAGAGTCAACGATTATCAAATCTTCATGCACATTGAAAAATGGCATTTATGTGAAGGAATGGCATCTGTCAAATTCGAAAAAATCCATACATGCTCAAGTTTCTTTCGTCAGTTTATATGTTCAATTTATTGTCTTTCACTCATTTTTACTATAAATATGATTCGTAATGTTATTCATTCGCAAAAAATCCCCAATTCAATAAATTATAGGCCCTGAAGAAGCTTCGCATATATATATTTATGATGGGTATGATGATTTCATAATCTTGGACTATACGGAAAGAGTTATTGATTGATATAATTTTCATTATTATCATGTTTTTGATTTAGTTTCAGTAAGTTACTTTATATATTGCTGAGATTATCAATGTCAGTTTTCTTATTAATACAAATAGAAGACTTATTAATTTCAACTTTTTCAAGAAAAAGGCGTTTAGAAATATATTCTTCTGTACGTAAAACTTTAATATTAGAGAAATTAGGTTTATGTCCTTTTTCTATAGAATGTGCTAATGCGCATGATTTCTTATTGAGCTTTATATCAGTTCTATGTGAAATTTTTCTATCCTTGAGAATGATGTTGTTCCAATATAATTCAAATTACAATTGTTACAAGGAATGTTATAAATCACATTTGACTTTTTAGCAGTATCCGTTTTATCTTTCAATTTAGTATTCAAATTCTTTATGGTTTTAATATTTTTTTGGCATATTTTGATATTTTGTTCATTGGGAAAAAGTTTAATGATATTTGAATATACATTTCCAAGGTAAGGTATAGATTTAATAGAAAAATTGATAGGTAAACTATCATTACATATATTTCTGTTGATTAGATCGGAATTTGTATCATTGTCAGTATTGAAAATTATTTCATTGAGAAGCTTCCTGGAATCAGAATTTTCGATCAATATGTCTCTAAGAAGTCAGAATTTTTTGTCTGAGGGCAGGGTGTATTGAATTTCCTATTCTTTTTATCAAACAGAGTATAAATTTGATTTTGACTGATTTTTTATTGAAAAAATAGTAATTAATATATCTTCCTGAATTAGTAGGTTTGACATACCAATCAGTTCTCAAGGAATTATCAGTTTCACGGATAACTCTTGTCAAGAAAAGGAAGGGTCTAATTATTTTCTATTTCGATAGTGAACTGTAAATTTTCATCATATCTAGTGACAACATCAAGAATTTCATCAGATTTGTCATAATATATTGCACAAATGACATCGTCAACGTATTTGTTTTAAAAAAGGAATTCCAAAACTCAGTTTGGAAAGTATGTTTTCAAAAAGGTCGCCCATTACGTATTGAGCTATAATAGGAGAAATAGTAGATCCCATCAGTGTACCAAGAATTTGTTTATAGTATTTACCTTCGAAGGAGAAATAACTTGAGTTGAAGATGAACCTAATTATTTCAATAAATTTATTTTGGTTTATTGAACATTTTTTATTTATATCTGAAAAGATTCTTTTTGCTATCACAAAACCTAGATATCAAGTTTTCAACATCTGAGAGTATCTTTTGGTATAATGATATCTGATAAATTTTTCATCCAAATTTCTTAAATTTCAATGTATGATATTGATTTACATTTGAGTATACTGCGTTCATCGATATTTTTCTTTTTTATGCCATTGGAAATTTTACTGTATTTGATAGTTTGTCTCTTTCCAAATTCTAGCCAAAAATTTTAAGGAATTGATTCTGTTACAAATTTTGTTTGTTGATTCGAAAGGTTCTCTAAATTTTTCAAGTCACACAGGTTTGTTACCGTGTTATATGAGGTAACTATCATTGTTATCATCATGTTATATGAGAACTATAAATTTGATTCGATTTGAATTTATCTTTAGTGTTTTTTCAATTTAATGAATTTCACATATGTTTTCAGCTGTAATATGAATTTGGATATTCATAGTTTGGTAACTGAGAAGATTTTTCTGGAAAATATTCATGTTCCTAGTATGAAATCACTATACATCATATCTTGAAAGTCCTGGTTTTATCTTTGTCAAAACTTTGTGTTATATCTTATAGAATTATGAATAATTGACTCGTTACCTACTTGATGAACATTAATAACGCTATCCATGACAATCGTTAAACAATATCCACACTATATATTATATCTGAGACGCCTTTCCCAACACAGTACTTCAATTGATGAAACCACCGTATAGTGAAACGCTTCTTGAATAAAATCCATACTGTCAAAATTGTATAATTATAATCATTGATAGTCAAATAAAATCGTTCAAAATGATCATCCTGCAACAACCGGAAGTGTCAAAAGTTTGTGATCTCTACAGTTAGCCTATCCTCTCATATACGAAATAATTGCTCTCTCTTTTGATTTCAGATTCCTGCTGAATCCAGAAACAGTCGCAGTCTCTTTTTGAGCAAGTCTTATTGACACGGATCCAACAGAATTCCTTCTAATCCCGCACTTAACTCGCAAACCGTCTATTCAGCTCTCGATCAATTAAACATCCAGTGCAAATATAGTGTACCCGAACTACATACACAGGACGTTTGTCCTCTGAACCCCTAATAGAAATTGAATTGGAAAGGCCAACAAACATCTCAAGTGTTCGTTATTAATGTTTTTCGATGCTCGTTAATGTGCCTCGTATCGATTGCTAGTGTTCGGTGTAAAACTGTTATGAATATTTCCGGAAACTGATTCCTTGTTTTTGAAGATATCACTTCGCGGGTCATCATGGAGACAGAGGAACTCATCAAGCTTGTTGATGGAATCTATAAGGTAATGTCCTAGTGTAGTAGTTCATTTCTTCGAATGTAACTTAACCAAAAACTTGAACTATGATGAGTATGATTAGAAGTCATTTTGAAAGTATCTAAAAGAAAATTAACTTTACAAAAAGCTCATGATATGAACACATCTGAAGAAGAGAGTTCATAAATCCCACGATTTAGGCCAGTCATTTTAGTAAATTCATCTCGGATTTTGGGATACCCAGCTATAAACTTTCATCTTGACATCTCTAGAGTTGTTGCAGAACCTACATATAGTAGAGTTTATGCGACTTTAGAAATCTAAGGTCAAATATCCCATTTTTTATAGGTTTTTTGCTATTTGTATTCATTATTGATATTATACAGAATTGAATTCCTTACAACTCCTGTCGCAAACTTTTGTCTATAATTTGAGTCGTTTTTGAGATAGTCCTGGTCAAAAACGCATCATATAAAGTTCAGTATCATTACTAATTTTCATTTCTCAATAACCATTAGATTATATTTGATGAATATTTCACTCACGTATAAATTTTTAATCAAGTATCAATTTATTAAAAAACAGTTACCTGCCAGTGTAGTTATAGAATTGTTCAAAAGAATACTTCAATTATATTTCAATTCTAATGTAATTTATAATAATACTCTCCCTTCTTCATCGTCGTCTTCCAATAGCTGTAGTATTCAAAGTCCCCTGCTTTATCGTTTCCAATTACATTTGTCTTCAGATCTTTCATGATTTTGGGATCACAGGTTCAGTCTTCATTAAAACAGCTTGAACATTACACTGGTCACAAGCTGAACAGTATGGCAACTTCGATTTCCTGCACAACCACAACCACTCTTGCAGTTGCAGAATATTGTGTTGAGCAATTCCACTGGGGCAGAACCTAAAGTTGTTCCAGGAATTCGTTGCGCAGGTGCTGCTGCACTTGTTGGTGAAAAATTTGATAACTGCATAGGTTTATTCAGTTTTGCACACTTGCCGTATTGAACATAACGAAAATGATCAATACTGTCTATATATTCTGAAGCATTATAGATTTGAATTCCATTCTTATATAATCTTTGAACCGGACAGTTTTTTCTTCAAATGCTGCTGCGAGTAGATTCAAACTCGGCAGTTTCTCAAATGCTTCTCTGAACGTTTTTTTTTCTTTTCAAGAAGTCGCTTCACAGCATTCAATGCGTGCAGGAACAAAATGTGTTTTTTTTTTGAACGAGGGTACTCATCAATCGCTCATAAGTGTTATTGAAGATACATATTTATTTATTCAGTGAAAAAAAAAGTAATAGACAAAAAAAAATGGAACTTATTGATAACTAGGTATTTATCAATAGTCAATGAACTTTATATAGCGTGTTTTTGACTGGGACTACCGGTTGACCTTGAATGATGCTCTAACTACACATTCACTCCCCTCTATCTCGAAAACCATTCAAAGTTATAGAAAATTAGATATTCTACGATAATAATTAGCAAACAGCCAAAAACCCATAGAAAACGAAGTATTTGCAGAAAAATGCGAAATGTCGTCTTTGACCTTAGACTTCAATAGTCGCGTACACTCTATCATATGTAGGTTCTCAAATAATTATAGGATGTCAAAATACAATTTCGTAGCTGGGCTTCTCAATTTCGAGATATTCACTTAATTCAGAGCAAGATAAGTGGATTACATAAGAGTGTTACTTCAAAACTAAAGTTTTTGTACCGAATAACAATTTTTTACATAACGTCAGTCATAACATTATATCACTATGTATGTCTCCAGTGCTCTATAAAGCATGAGAAACCTAATACTGAACGTTAAAATCTACATAGTCACTCAAAGGCAATTTTGGGATTATATGGGAGTAACAAAACACTCGTCTTATCACTTCATCGGCCTCTTTTAAATAACATTACGAAATGAAGCACTCATTTCATTCATAACATTAACGACTTTATATCACAGTAGAAGATGGATCTACTGATATCACTCCATCCATACACTCAATACCATTCAATGTTGTTTGATACGAAAATAGTATATTTTTTAGGAGAGTTTTTGGGGAAGAATATTTGTGGCTTTCTACCTTTTCTTTATACAAATGAATTTTGGAAACTCCCAAACATGTCTAGATCGTGCAGAGTAGTTATTATCAGATTATAAATGAAAGAAAATCTCTTTTCTAAATAACTACTCTAACATGAACATTGAATTACCCTAAGAAAAAAGTTCTTTCGAAAAAACTACTCAAACATGACCATGGACTTATACGAAAATCACTTTTTCCTATTCAGTTTATACTCCAAACATTTGTTGTGGAATTGTAACGGATTTCATTACAAAATATTATTTCAGTTTCATGGAATGGAGACATAGAAAGACAATTTTCCATCTAAAAGCTAATATCTCCTGGAAAACATATACCATTTTAATTCAAACATAGATTTGTATATTCTTGACCTAACTGAATACCGTCAGATTCGATATCGAATCATATCTATTTTGAGAATCGTCGTATGAATCAATAAAACATGAGGAAGTCAATTATACAAGCCTAGTCAGCTTGGCATTCAGGTCATCGAACAAATTATCAGTTCTCCAAAAATCAAACTCTCACTAATAACTTCAGTCTCTCTGAGAATGAAATGTTGAATTTCCACTGACGAGCTTCAATATTATCTGTTGTAATAATATTCTAATTAGAGAAACGCCGACTGAATAAAGCATAATCCAAAGAATGTTGGTGGTTAGCAGCTAAAAACCTTCTCGCTTAATAGCAAATGGGCAGTTAGTTGCTGATGCAAGAACTGAATAATGGATGTTATGGAGAATCGTGGCCTTTTATATGCGTGAATCGTACAACAACCCCTTTTTCCATTGCCTCCTACTCACCCCGGACTTTCCGGTTAACTGTAGCGCTGTGCAATTATTTTTAATTATTCCTACATCATTGTGGATGTCACACGGAATAAATTGAGAGGAGGTACGAGACGGTGGGAGAATACGAAATAAAATGCTCAGAATTGACTGTGTACACAAATGTATCGAGTTCATCAATATACAATAATGATAATTGAAACAACAAGTAAAATGTGCTTTTCTACGAGGACGAAAGGTATATTATTATTAATATTATATTATAACATTTATCACTTTATTTTTATATTCGACTACAACCTCCCTCTTACTGGTGAATTTTATTGACGGGTGGATGGAATTGGCATATTCAATGAACTTGTCTAATTGCCTATCTATTTTCCTGGTACAGATAGGTCATTTGACAAGTTCATTGAATATGCAAATTCCATTCACCCGTCAATAAAATTCACCACTAAGAAGGAGGTGAATAATTCAATAAATCACCTTGACTTAACCATTTCGAAAAATAACAATAAACATGAATTTGCAATTTACCACAAACCATCGTACACGAACATTTTTTACATTATTCCTTCTCACATTCTTACCAGTATAAACTTGCTGCATTGAGTAGTATACTACAAGAAGTACTAAATATTCCACTGTCTGAGAGTAATTTCCAGAGAGAGCTAAGTTTAATCAAACAAATCGCGATTAACAACGGTTATAAGCTTGACATTACAGACTCCATCCCTTCCAAAAACTATAAAAGCACGTCAC
>WOGN01000474.1:3698-24519 GCA_015342105.1 Leptinotarsa texana
AGAATTTCCGTATCGTTTAGATTCGGAAACTTGTGGTTGCATACCAAGGAATGGTTTGAAAACGTCGAATAATTTTTTCCTAGTCTGAAGAACCTTTCACATTCAGCATACCGTTTTTGAAAATTTCGTTCGCATTGTCCAACTTAAACAATATTACACTCCGGACTGTACTGAAGTATGTGAACTCCTATTGAAATAGATTTTTAAATCAGAAAATCTGTATGGTTTTGTGAATGAATGGTTGATTATAACTGCAGTTCATTCATTTTGCTGGCGAGTGTCCTGTTTGAATCTTTTGTGATCACAGCAGGACCTTTGACTGTGTCAATCATGAGCTGTGTCTTTATGAATAGAAGACTATCTCGATATGGGATTAGAGTTTTACCACTGGAATGTCTTTCAAACTTGATTGAAAATCGAAATCAGTTTATTAGGAATAATAATGCATCGTCTCGACAATCTAACATTAATATAGGCCACACGGATCAGTTTTTTGACATGTATTATTTTCACTGTATATGTATATGAATATTTATTTTATAAATTCAAAGTTTCTCTACCTCATTTGCGTCCGTAGTGTCATCATCCAATGACAATAATATATTAGCTAAACAATCTAAAGTAGAAGAGTTAGGAGATTTCATAACAGACAGAGAGAATGCAAAAAACTCCTTTCTTCCATATGAGAGAAAGAAAAGAATCCTCCTGCCGTAGTTTTGAAAATATGGTAAACTCAATGATGTCATCTATATTTATATTGGGAACTTGTTAGTATGTTTTCAAAACAAATCTGAATTTATGATGGGGCCTGAAGTCTTCAATTAATCACCCAATGAGATTCCAAATTGTATATCCGCACCTTTTTTCAAGATTTTTTTATTATTCTTATACACGTTTTTATTTTGTTGATCTACTTGTTTCAATATTTCAAGTTTTTATTGTTTTTGTCAACCTACTTTGAAGACCATTCCTATACATTTTCTCATTGTCTGGAGGAAAGTAAAGATTATTTATTATGATCATTATTTCAATCATTATTGTTATTACTGGTAATATGCGAAAAACTGCTTTCAATTCGACAACTTAGAACTATGTTCCAACAGAATTACAAGAGAGGCAGATATTACAACTACCTGATAAATGTTATTTGAAAGATCGGAAACTGAAAGTAGCAGAGGTTTTGAAAAATAAGCGAATAAATTTTCCACAGATTACAGTACTGAGCTCAGAACTTTGGGCCCAGTACCTATCAACGTTTTGATGTACACATGCTATTTGTTTGTTCACAGTGAGTTAAGAAAATCAATTTGACCAAAACATGGAAATTTCATCCAACAAAATTTAATGAACTCAATTCTCTGTATGGCGATAAATCAAAAACCACAGTATATCGCTGGTATAGTGAATTCATTCGGAGTCGTACTTCGGTCGCCGACGAATTTCGTGAAGACCGTCCAAAATCAGTTGTTGTGATACAATACATAGATGCAGTGCGTGAACTGATAATGCAAGATCGTCATGTAACATAATGTGAGATAGAGGCATTCTTGCACATTAGTTCCACTTCAATACATTCGATTTCGCATGAAACTTAGTAATAAAAACAAATTGTTCGCGTTGGATACCCCATAAAGCTTGTCGCCCACTTGTCCGGCACAGCACAGCACGGCCCGTCCGTCCCGTCAAAATACGGAGAGGATTGGAACAATGAAAATGAATAGACAATCGCCCACTAGCGAGGCACGGCACATACTGTTCGGCAAATGATGGTACGTGCTGTGATAGACTGACCAAGTGAGCGCGTCGCTGGCCAGCACTTCCAAGCATCAACTTTTCCAAACATTCCTGGAAAGGTTCTGTCTCTCTGTTTTGCTATCAGTTGACAGCATATTGTCGGCCGGTATCTATGAAAATAGACGAGGAAAACTTGAGTTGCTTGTTAAGGCAGGCCCTAGAATATCCAGAAGTTCTGAACATTTGCCTGGAGTCATTTAGAAATACGGGAAACATTTCTCCTCGTCTTCTTTCAGATCGTTGAAAAGATGATGGTACTCTTCCAGATTTGCCCCTTCTGATTAATGGGATGGACCGACAACATTCTTTTTTGTGACTATTTTCTTCTACATTCAATAATGCGGCCATCTTAAACGGCAAATTCTTCGTCAGAACTGCTAGTGATAGACTTGTTTCTGTCACCGCTCGATGTCAACTGAAATTCCCTTGAAATCGAACAATCAGAACCTTTAGTATGCTGGTTGTAGCTGGAAAAGTGGGCGATGCTACTACCCGTCGCCATCTGGTGACGGACAGCGCCATGCTGTGATGTGCCGGAAAGTGGGCGACAAGCTTAATTTATCAATCGCTCAAAAAAGGCTCACGTCAAGTAGTGTAAAGAAATTATTGAAAAGTTCGCCGGTGTGCTTCAAAAAACGTGTATAAAATCGAGACAGGTGACGAATCATGAATTTATGCGTATGAACAGGAACC
Organism: Leptinotarsa texana; assembly: GCA_015342105.1. Taxonomy (NCBI): domain Eukaryota; kingdom Metazoa; phylum Arthropoda; class Insecta; order Coleoptera; family Chrysomelidae; genus Leptinotarsa; species Leptinotarsa texana. The sequence continues at coordinate 6,186 of WOGN01000474.1, forward strand.
GACCTTGTGGGTATTCCAAGACGAGCTATATCCAACAAAAGTTGTTCATGGAAGAAGTACAGCAAAGCAAATAGTCGCCTATTTCTTCGGCCGAATGGCCGTGGCCACTTATGTGGCCACTTCCACTTGAGCAATGTAGAAAGGTCGATCCTAAGTGGAACACGACCATTTTTCCGGGAAGTCTTCTGAGATATTTTGAAAACTAACCGCCCTGGTCAGTTCATTCTCCACCATGACAATGCGAGCTCTCACACATTTCGTCAAACAGGTGAATTTTGAGCAGTCTAAACATCGAATTGATGACTCGTCCTCCGTACAGTCCTGATTTGTCACACCATGGTTTCTTGTTCCCGAATATCAAAGGTTAACAGCGTGGTCAACGTCTAACGAGCGCCAAGGAAGTAGTTGAAGCGTTCAAAAACCATGTTTTGGAGGTGTCTCAAGAGGAATGGAAAAACTGTTTTGACGAATGGTTTGAACGAAAGTGAAAGAGTATTGATCATCAAGGGAAATATTTAGAAAGACAATAAATATATACATATAGTATCCCATCGAAAATGAAATACTCTCTGTCAAGATGATATCTATCTCAAGAATGATTTTATGTTAAACAGCCTCTGTACTACAGAACCTTTCCATATCTGGTTTACTCGGGCTACCATTTAACGATAGCTATATTTTATTGGCAATTTCTCATGGTTATGCCAATACAGTCCTCGAACTTTCGAACTTCAAGTCACATGACAAAATAGAGAAATTAGAAATGAGAGATTAGTGCCAATAATATGAATGAAAAAGAATGTATTACTTTTTTCGGATGAATTTCAACTAGGATTAACTAAGTTGCTTAAAAATTCAACCTGTACGATTATTTTGAGAGAACATCAAATAAAAAACTGATTTCACCTTTTTTGGTAGTAGATTTCCAATTCCCTATATACATTCCCGGAGCAAACTGTTTTTGCTCTGTTTCTTCCTTGGTATAATTGAACTTCATTAAACATTTCAGTGAAATCGTAAGACACACAAAATTTTTTATCTTCACTAGAAAGCTTCAAATTTCAGAACGGAATTGAAGCAGAAGATCTTTTGAATCTCACCGCATAATTTTTTCTTCAAATACCAATTTCTGATGGAATATATATTACATTACATCGCGAATGGAAAAAGTCTACGTCATGAGAAGGTGAATTTCGATAATACTTCTGTATTTTATATTCGTATTACTAGGAATAAATCAGATGCACCTGCTAGTTGAATAGCCGGTTTCCTAATAGCGAATCGAATTCAGCAATTTCGTAATTTCATTCATCATAATTTGTAGTAACGATTACGACATTCCTCTCCTTCCTGCGATGCGCAACGCTGAGCAATGGGCTTTCATTTATACGTTTATCTTCATTTCCTGTGACGTCTTCGATTTTTTGTGATAGTTCAGGAAGCACAAATATATTCAGATAAAGGTAAATTAGTCATAAATCATTTCTGAAAATGTTTTCTGATTATTTCTTTTTGTTTCTTAGTACGAAGTATTCTTTTATTATAAAATTTCCCATATATTTCCTGCACAATAAAAATGAAATCCGATAATAATAATGATTTCCATTCATAGTCAACTTCTTACAAAAGCAATGTTGAGGAAACTAGGCAAAACCGTACATCTTTCATCCGACAGCCCTATAACCGATAGATGTAGGTGTAGTGTGTCAATTTGAGGGTTACGACTCAGGGGACGCGAGTAAAAGAAGAAGTCAAGTGTTTGCAGGTTCTAAACTGCAATAAAAAAAAACAATTTCAATTAGAAGGATATGCTATTCATTTCTCAACAATTTATCGAAATATGGTTCTTTTTCAAAAACACCAATAATCATCAACAATTGTAGCTTATTTCTTTCTTTGTTTCATCATTGAAGCAAATATTGTTATCAGTTGCAGACCCAACCTGCCTAGGGACCTATGCGGCTGTATTTCAAGCGAAAATCTATGCTATTGAATTGTGTGCGGAGAGATTGGTAGAATCCAACCTCAAACACAAGTCAAAAAACATCTTCCCGGACAGTCAAAGGGTATTGGAAGCTCTTGGCTCTTACCGAGCAACGTCTAAATTGATAGCAAATTGCCAAAAACGACTCCCCTCAATAGGAAGACTTAACAAATTGTATCTGGTCTAGATTACTGTCCACACTGGCCAGGTATCTGCTGCTGTCCCCCTTCTGAAGGATGGTTGCCAAACAAACATTGAACTCCTGGATGGCAAGAATATTTAAAGACTTCTAATCTTCCAGGATCATAAAAAAAGTTTCCTAAGGAATCCTTTCAATTCATCTTCGGCAGTTGAAATGTTTTCTTCTCAGATCATTAGGAAGCAAGGTCTCAAAAATGACTGGCATAATTAGACTTAGTATCTTGAGAGAACATTAACTATTCAGCTTCTTAACACCAGAACTTTTGTCAATAACTGTCTTTTGGTCAGCTGCTCTTCTGTATGAGCAGCAGATTTTGTTGGAGCGAATTGACGGGTTTGCAAAACTTTACCTTAATAGGGTTCAGTACTCTGATCACCTGTTCGAGCATCTCATCTTAATCGTTTGGTGAAATCTCGGCTTGACGCTGAAAAAAAGATCATGTCCATGACACATTTGGTATTATCGATTAAAATTACGCGTCGGATCGAGAAATCATTGGATATCGAGAATCGAGAGTCCACCCTGGATAAATTTATTGATATCGAGTTATCGTTTGATAAAACAACATTTCCAACAATTATCCAAAACCTACCGCCCACTTGAAGGGGTCTTATCACCCCTTCTCTGGAACATAGTTCTGGATACCCTGATTAATAACCTCAACAATAATGATTTCTACGCAATTGCGTATGCAGATGACATAGTTATCTTGCAGACCGCAAATTTGTGAACACACTGTGCGAAAGAGCGCAGGATGGGCTCAAATTAATAGGAACATGGTGTAAGGAAGACTCACTGTCGATCAATCCCAAGAAGACTGTGATGGTCCTTTCCACCAGGAAAAGTAGTTTATCGGGCTAAAACCTCCCGAAATCTTTAAAAGCAAGCTGAACTTCTCTGAAGATGTGAAATACCTTGGTACTATCCTTGACAGGAAGCTAACATGGAACTCTCGTCTACAGAGTAGTGCGAAAAAGCATATGTGGGTTATGAGCAATGTCGAAGGATAGTGGGATGCGCATGGGCTCTTTCAACTCGTGTGGTCACTTGCATGTATACTACAATAATAATACCTAGGTTAACATTGGTCCCCATTGCATGGGACCGAAAGTTCTACTAGCAAAGGTCATCCAAAAATTATATCAAATACATCGACTGGTTTGTTTAAACATCACAGGAGCCATGAGAACAACACACACTAACCACGGCAATGAAATTAATTACTGGTCTGACCCCTCTATACCTGTACGTTGAGGAGGTTGCCTCAAAGGCCATGTTACGAAGCAGGAATAGGTTAATTGAGGCTAAGCCTATGGCGGGAAGTGCTTACTGTGCAACCTCTGCTGCAGGCAACCGTGATGCAATTGAACCCAAGTTTGTATTTAATAAATCCTACAATATACAAATGAAATAGAACACCAAGGCAGATGCTACAAATGCAATACGCATATATACAGACAGCTCAAAATTAAAGAAGGCTCAGGAGTGTACTCCCAGATTACTAAGCCTAAGGATTAAGTGGGAAATGGGAAAAATACCAGCGTGGCCAAATAGGACTGTCTGCTATCTTAATCGCCACAAAAGTAATAACCAGGAAAGGACTTTCTGGCAATAACATAACAATGTGCACTGATAGTAGACAAGCCCTGTTAGCCTTGAACAGACACCGTGTTACCTCAGGGCTAGTACTAGAGTGTCACCAAGATTTAGCCAAATTCCTAAAGAGATGGGATGAAATATTGTTAGGATCACCCTGGGCGACCCCGGGAAGCTGAGGCTGGAGAAATATCTAGCGATGACCAGGAAAAATCTACGCTTAACATCAGGATTTCTGATTGGCCACTGTCAACTAAGGAAACACCTCCACAATATGGGGCTAGTGGATACACCTCTATGCATGATGTGTGAACAGGAAGAAAGAACTGTCAGGCAAGTCCTATGCGAATATCCGGAGTTGTCGCCAATAAGAGAGCGTGTGTCCGGCGAATCTCAACATACACCTGCCGGTATGAAGCATATGTCTCTCAGAGACTTGTCCACCTTCCTTGAGAGGATGTACAATGGGTCACATGTGGTCTAAGTGCTGTGGGCCTAAACTCACTCTCCCTACTCTACAGATACAGATTTAAAGTAAACTAGGAAACGAATTTTGTCAGCAGTCGATGTCGAATGTCCGTATTGAGGAGCCCCGCTCATCTTTGATTTTCGAAGATTGAGTTCACTGTCGATCCCATAGATGTCGTTTTTGCTAGGGAAGATGTTGTTGTCCGTATTTGCCCAGGCTTGTTCTTCAAGAACAGTCGTGTCAAGTAATACAATTTGTCAATCAGTCTAGCATTACTGATGAGACCCATAGCGGGTCGAAACAGTGACTGTTTTTGATTTCAAATTGAGAGTTAAAATTTCACTTCGAACATTAATTTTCGTACTGTCGATCGAAATTTCTGAAATTTGTTAGGAAGCTGACTATTTTGAAAGTGCAGGAAAAATTTATAACAAATATGTGACAACTGTTTTGATGATTGAAATGAAATTTGAAATAAATTTGAAAACGAATGCTTTTTCTGACTTTATTCTTTGGATATCCATAAATATTCATTAAAAACTGTTTTCCTTTGTATAAGAACCAAGAAATACTGTTCTGAACGACTGTTACTGCTATAAAATTTCAATGAAGGTTTTCAATGGAATATCAATAGGGAAGACATATGTGTGAATATTCCAAAAAACAAATAGTTTCATGATGACTAGTTGAAGCTAGTTTCTGCAAAATTATATTTGATTTCAGTATGAATACTATGATTCGAAATGCGAAGGAAATTTCGTGGAAAGTAATGTTTGTAAAACATTCTGCCCTTTATTCAAAACATGAACGAATTCTACAATACTGTATTTTTCAACCTCATCAATAGATAAACAGACTCCCAAATATAATGTAAGGAAAATTTTTTTCTCGGTTAATTTTGATCTATTCTTCTGTGTACGTCATAACCATGGTAATGAACAGGTTGAGAAAGTTATACTAATGTAAATTTGAACTTTTTTTTCCGTGTCTAATTGTAGAAGTGGACAATGATAAATTGTTTGTTATTACCAATTAAGCCAAGAGGTCATTCAGGTTATCGGATGATTTTTCCATCATATTTGATATTCCCAATTTCAGTTTATTGGACGAATCTAGCCAGTGAATGGCACTCACCGTATAATGATGTAATAAATTATTAAAAGTTTTCATTTCCTGAAATCATTAGCGTTGCATTAACATCGGAGTAAAGGAATTAACAAAGTAACACATGTATGTGCCAAGGTAACTTCGTTTTTCGAATATGTATGCCAATCAGATAAATACGATTTCAGTTGAGTTAGAATAGTTTTCATTTATTCGAATAAAGTGTTATGGAAATTTATGTAAATTACATTCACTTGATCCCTGCAGTCCAATGACCCTGATACAAACCCAGTGAAGGTGCTCAGCACCATAAGTTTGAAAAGAAATCTTGTTCGTTACATGATGTATATTGAAAAGTGATGGAAACATAGAGATTAGTGAAGTGAGCATAACGCTTATTTTGCTCATGTGATGGTAATAATAGGAAAAGTGCAACTGAGGGAGTCGTGACGAAAAACCTACACCCCTGGAAAAAAGCCGTTCTCATAGGTTGTTTCGAAAGTTATGTCCGTTTTTATGAATCAGATTCAAACTGTTATATCTCAGTGAACACATATTCAAATTAATCGAAATAAGCGCCATTTGAATCAATGAACCGTTCCCAACGTAAAACAAGTCGATCAATTCCGCCAGCATACAAATTTTGTGCGCAGGATTCGATGAAATCGACGAAGGCGGAGGTTTAACCGGTGATACAGTAATCGAAGTGCTTGAGTGGGTGAGGCAGAACCCCGGCCCTCAATTCGTTGAATTTTTAGGCGGTGATATATAAAACGTGCGTATAAGCGTTGTGGAGCAGGATCGGACCCCTTCTGCCGACCAGTAACGGTTGCTGTTGATGCCATTTTCGCTACATTTTGTCGATTTATCCACAATAGGATTCTGATGTGGTGGTTAGGCCCCGTTGCATAAAGTTATAATGAATCGCACCAGCTGCTGGCCACTAAACAGTAACCAAGGTCTATTTTGGTTGATTTTTGCCTTTGGAAGTGTTCAACCACTGTCCTAAGGGTCTCCTGTTGTCCTAAGGGATCCACTTCTCATCACACATCACTCGTCACGATTCGATCAAAAAAAAAGGATCGTTTTGGTTTCGCAAAAGCAAAGGACAACAGACTTCGGGACTGAACAAATCTTTCCTTTCTCCATCCCAGTTCTTTCTCCATCCCAAGCAGCGTTTGTGATGGATCCTCAGGGTTCAGAGACCATTGCTATAGAGAAAAATCTTCAGACTAGAATAATTCGGGAAGCAATCGAAATTGAAAAACGCCTCAACTGCCTTAACAAGCGAGATGATTCGCAGAGACTACCACAAACATGGTGAACATTGATTTCACGCAAGCTACCTAGTACACGGTCAGGTAAACCAGATACCTGCTACAATAACATAAATATGGGCTTCGAACAACAGAGTGAGTAGTACGAATTTATAGTGGAACACAGCACACAAGAACTAGTAACGAGACTTGGGGACAAGGGAGATTACGACCTCGTCCTCGAGTCATGTAAGTACAAATCTAAGTGACGATGAAAATTACACGGTTCAACCCGGACAACAACTAGGATAAAATGAATTGAAATCATGTGGTTACCGAATTTCGATAAAATAAATACACTCAAAAACTAAAATATATTGCAAAACGCATTGAAATGTGGAATACAAAAAAGAACTATGGATGTTAACGAAGTAAATGTTCAAAATATTCACCGCGAACGTGCTAGCAACTTCCTATTCGCAAATGAAACTGTCTTCTAACATTATTTAACATATCAGGCGTGACCGACCTAATTGGAAGCGTTATTCGTTCTTTTAAGTCATTCAAAACTGAAGGTTTACTTTTGTTCACATTACTCTCTACATATCCCTATAAAGAGAAATCTAATGATGGAAGATCAGGTGATCGCGCTGGCCATTCAATCGATCCTCGCCTCCCTATCCACCGAATAGGACATTTCGTATCGAGGTATTGCCAAACATTAACTTAGTGATGTGGTGGTGCACCATTCTGCTGAAACCGTATCGTATTTACTGAAACTTAGGGTTTCCTGGATCACGATTTGAATTTGCTAAACTTGGAATGACATCATTTTGAAGTAGTGCTAATTAATTATCGCCACTCAAGTTACCCTCAATGAAAATAGGACCAATGATATGGTTTCCTATAATCCCTGCCCAAACATGAACCTTTGAGGGTGTTACGTGTGTTCTCTCATCCAGTGAGGATTTTCCGTTGACCAGTAATGGTAATTTTGCCGATTAGTATGACCGTTAAGAGACAAAGTACACTCATGAGAAAACATAACGTCTTCTAATTGGATGATATTTTTATCTATTCACTATACATTGATATCACAATTGAAATTTGTCATTCAGTGATGCTTATTTGTAGATGGTCGACAATGTTTCATGGTGTATTTCATTAGTGTGGACTTCCAGTGTCTAATATGCTATAAATTGACTTGAAATCTCTGCAAGAATCAAAAAATAAAAAAATGAAAAAGTTAGCTGAAAAAATAATAATTATATCAAGCAAAAAAACTGAAATAACAATTAAATAAAATACAAGTAACAACCAAAAAAATGAAAAATGGAATATATTAACTTGGTTTGGAATCTTTCAATTTGTAATTATCATTTCTTGTCAATAATTTTTTTAATTTTCTTTTCGCGTTGATATTAAATTTTTTGGTTGTTACTTCTATTTTATTCAATTGTAAATTCAGTTTTTTGCTTGATATAATTTTTTCAGACAACCTTTTCATTTATTACAGATTCTTTCAGCGATATCAAATAAATTTATATCCGAACAAATGAAATAACTGCTTAATTACAAACTATGATATCCATGAATACTTTAAATTGTGTCACTTACATCAAGAATCATTACCATGAAGGCATGATTGCATGAAGAAAAGTTTTGACAATCATCTGAAAGTACAACGTACTATAAGAAGACCAGAAATTGAAGTTGTGATTTTTGAATTAAGTTAGGGTAGATTCCAGACAGACTTCTCTCTGAATTCAAATTACGGATAAACTTTGCTAATTGTTTACTCAAAAACTGAATGAGATCCCATTATTTGATACTGATGGAGCCACAGTAATCAATTATTTGGGACCTATTTTCATCATTCGAAATTGAAGATTCACCAACAGTTTTAGATTATTATGCTTTTTAGAATGCATTTCATTTATAGAAGGCATTCTAAATTATTTTTTAGAATGTTGGAAGTATGATGTGAAATGATATTGTATATCAGAAAATGAGTTTCTCTACTTTTGTGATATAGAAGGTGCCCACTATGTTTCAGAAAAAAATATATAGAGTCATACCAAATTTTTCATGAGTTTTTTTCAGAATTGACTGAATAAATTCGTTGAATCAATATTCAACACCCATCGAACATTATTCGAAAAACACTCTGTAGAACAAATTCTGAAAATCACTTCATTCGAGTTATTTCAATTAACAATTTCAAATTCGAATGGCTGAACCTTGTAAAATGAATATTACAAATGAATTATCGAGTTTGTATAAACTGTACAATAAGTCTATTGTGGTGTGTATTGGAAAATGTTGAGTGGTTGCCATTGTTGATGAATAAGGAAAATTCAATAGATGAATGTTATTATGATTATCATCAATCAGAAACTGGAATCATTTCTCAGTTTTGTACCCAAAATAATTTTGGAATTGCTCAGTGTCAAGGTTCTGGAGGAGATATTTGAAAAAATCACAGTTATCAATTTTCAATTTATTTGAAGGAGTTTAATGTATTTGTCAGTTCACAATTCAATTGAATTTCTCAGAAAAAGCAAAAATAATCTTATTTCACAATTGTTTAATAAACTTTAGAAATCTAGTCTTTTTCAGCTAAAGCATCGTCGATGAATTTTTGGTATCTTGTCCTGTATTTATGGTCAGGGTCGAAATGGTCACAAAGTTCTTTCCACCATTCAGGCTTGTCCCTGTAAAGTTTTTTACCAATTTTTTTCATTGTTTTCTTGTGAAGTTCGCTGCATTTGTCACATTCGTGTTCCATTGCATCTCTGATATGACCTGAGAAAAAATACGTGTTTTTTATTATTGATTTGGGACAGTGAGATATAAAAAATATTCCATCAGTGGAAAAAGTTACGATTTTTTTGACAAACATTATAGTTTCGCCAATCATTCGACCAGTTTTAAAAGTGAAATATATAAATATATTTTTATACATATATATTTATTCAAGAAATACGTGTTTTGGAATATTTCTCCAGTAAAGTAGCACGATTCTGGTAATCACAATTATGTAAAAACAGGTTTTGAAAGACACATTTCATATGACACGAATAATTCAGATGGGCAGATTGAACGAGTTGCTCAATCAAGGTTAACTTCGTCGGAAGGCTGGTTTCGTGATTTTCTCCCAAAATATTGATATTGAAGGTGGATTTTGTATAGGGTGAATATTGATTTTCAATATTTTCATTCGATGTCTCCTGCTTTAATTGAATCATTTATCGAATTTCAGTTTTATTTTTTCCCAAGGAATACAGAGAATCAATGGGTAAATAAAAGAATTGAATAATTCATTTTTTTTGCAGCATTTAAATTCTATTTGGATATATGTCGTCTTAGATTCATCCAACCCCCTCTTTTAACACCTCACTTGAAGAATTATTCAGGTTTTATATCAACCAGTTTTCTTTTGGAAATATCTGTTCATTTTCCATCAACGCTGGTCTTATGCTGATCTTCAATTCCGTACCAATTATCTTTCTCATTTATATCAACCAGATTCTGCACGTATGAAGTTATGAGGATAATACAACGTTACATAATATATGATAATATACAACTCCGAAAACTAAGACTTTTAGCGAGATTAAGCGAAATAAACTTTAATAATGAGAATGTATTGTGAATCAATGCTGCATAAACACCCCTTCATAATCTTTATTTGGAAATTACTAATATGGATAAACTATTTTTTTTAATTCAATATCTTGCTAGATTCACAGAAATTGATGAAAAATGAACCTTTGTTTTCACTCAAATACTATATTGATATAATACATACTCTCAGATACGTTCGGATGTTTGTTGCGGATAAATATTCTTTAATTCTTCTCTTTTACGAATCGAAGTATAATAATATAGGAAATGTGTTCAAGAAAATAGCTCCCAGAAACATATATTCAACTGGTCTATCATTGAATCAGAAAATGTATAAAGCGAGAAAGCAATTTTGAGTTAAAACCTACATTTTTTTTAAGATCCGACCTAATGGTGGCCATTGACATTACTGTGAATAGATTATGATGGTGTTAACCTAACCTAAGGTGTGAGTCATATCCATTTCAGAAGCTTGGAATGCAGAAGTGAAGTTATCAAAAAAGTGTGCCATTTACACTTTCTCATGCATGCTACCTAGTAGAAGCATGGGGTATCAAATCAGAGTTGGGTTGACATATATTGCTCCCCATATTTGGATACCACCAACTGAGTACTTTCAAAAAATATGAGACTGTATGGGTTTATATCACGCGATTCAGAAGTTATAATCAGAAATATCGTCAAAAGTTTTATTCAATCGTCCTCATTTTCATTAAAAATTCATTTAAAAGTCTGTTTCAGTTTTGAGGGATCTTTCGAAAATGTAGTACTTATTTCCATTATAAAATAATTATTTCGTTGTAGATTTTTTTTCTGAAACTGAGCTTGAAAACAGTTATTTTCGTGATTCCATTGAATGGAAGAGAATACATTTAATTTCGCATCTGATTATTTCGTGCTCTTTCTAATAATGTAGAATTTAATGCAATTCCGCATTTATATATTTAATGGATTTGATGTTGTATTTTCCTAGGAAACCCTGGCCCGAAATTTTTCGATACTGTCAAACTCGATAGAAGATGTTGACGATGTGAATTTTTCCTTATTAGAATTTAAAAAAATTATAATTTTATTATTTTTCCTGAACAAATGTTCATGACTAATATCTCAAGTGATCTTGAAAAGATAGATCATCTGTGGATCTAGCCATTTCTCTCGAAGTTATTTCACCGAAGAATTTTGTTTTTGAAAATTTTCCTGGAAGAGTACTCCATTGAAAATAAAGGAATTTTTTAACTATTTTTTTTGTTACTGCTATCGAAACACCAAGTAGGTATTCACTTATGAAAGTCAATATTTTCAGGGAGAGTTATTTACGTGTGAATAAAATTGGAAATAAAATATAGGGTGTTCCATTTGAAAATTTAGGAAAAAATGCTTTGAAGACTTGATTCACCCTGTACCGAAAGGCAAGTTTTTGGTCAAATTATTATTCAGGAAGCGAAAAATACTTTCCAGAAACATCTTCATAGCAAAAGGTTGTTGGTTGGAAATGGATACGGTTGAATAGATTGACTTTCTGTCGGTTTTTTTATAACTTTTGGAACGATATTGTCTAATACTCACAAAATTTACAAGTTTCACAATGGAAACTTGAAATGGAAAGCAATGAAACTTATTCCATTTGAAAAATATCATGTTTGATACGCAATGTTTCTACTGGTTACCTTGTACCCATATTGTATAATATTACGAAAAAGTCCTATGCATTGACGTATGAAACTTAAGAAGGAACATTATTTGATAACACTTCACTTCACAAGTTTATAATAGATAATCACCATGCATTGTAGGTTACCTCTCTGTTCTTTCAAAAAACGTTAAACAAAAGTTTTTTAATTGTATAACTCTCTATATAGTAAAATTCAAACACATGTTTCTCAAAAGAATTTTCAACACAATACATCTCATAACAGGTAAACAGTAATAAAGAGATAGGTTAAGGTAAGTATTTGAAATATTTGAGAAGAAGGTGAGAAAATCAGTGAGAATTCTAAAAAATCTAATGAAAAATTCTCAAAAATAAACTTGATTTCCAATAGCTTGAGTAAAACCTATGTGAGCTACTTATAATTTACATTCATTATTAGTTCACATGTCTAGTTCAGTTTGGCACTAAATTTTAAGAAGTATAAATAGAAAAACTTACTTTTCAGTTCTTGACCATCAGGGGTGCACCTTCCTTTACCCAAACAACAATCGATGTAGTTCTTGAAAATTCTGTCGTTGTTCAGAATCGCATCAATATCTATATTATCGTATTTTGAAGTATATTGTGGAATATGTGATCTATCTTTTTTTTCGTGGGATAGCACAAGTACAACCCCACCAAGTAAAAGAAAAAAAAATAACAACTGACTCATATCGACTTCTCCAAAAACAATATTTGTTCATGTAAATGTGAAACCGCCTTGTCCTTTTATATGATTCAGTTTGATCAGCGGGGGATGACGCGTATACGAGATTCGTTTGCAAACCAGAAAAATGCACAAAAACCTGTTGGTACGAGTTAAACTCCCAAGAGGAATATTTTGCTGTTTGTCGGATTCCTTTATTCAGAAGTGATTAAAATACTTTTCATCAAATGAATATGTCTCATATTGAAAACATAAAATAGTTTTTGAAAATTATCCGGTTAATTGAAATTGTTATGTAATGTGACTTTCATTCTTATATGAAACAATTTTAGGAATAGGACTCTGAATTCAATATGATTTTTATTGCCCATGCAGAAACTTGTAATGTCGCTAGCTATGAGAAAACTGAAACTAATCAAAATGAGCTTTCCATATTTCTGGCATCATATAAACTCAACTGTAAGTTTGTAATATTTGTAATATCTATAAAGTTTCTTGCTGAATTATAGACAAGATGTCACATATGGATTTGAGAGTCTTGTAGAAGTGAATTTCTTTTTAATCATAATACAGTGCCATTGAATTCGATAACAAATTAAAAATAGTTTATCGAATTTGACAATATTAGGGGCATTATTTCAGTCCAATTCTCATTTCTATACAGACCTGTTTTTACTAATTTGAATGGATTCCGCTTGTGATGATAAACTTAAACAATCTTAGGACATGAACAATGTTTGTACAACTTGCCATAAATCATTCAGATCCAAAACCGGACTCAAAATTCATAATGGAAAATTTCAATCAATGTCAAATTCAAAACAAAGCATTTTGATGTCAGGGGACAATTCCAGAATTGACCCGAATAAAACAGGACAAGGTATATTATCAATGTTCAAAAGATTAGCTGCTTTGAAGAACTCTACTAATATTGTGAGGAGAATTCCCAGATCAGCTAAAATTTGCGTATAATCAATCTTATCTGAAGTCTTCGATGAATATTTAATGCAGAAGTCTATTTCCAGTTGCGAAAATCTACTTATTTCCACGTTCGGGGTTCTCCCTATACAATATCCGGAAGATAAGAGAAAAATATCTTTAACAACATCGAAAAAGAGAAATATCAAAACGATAAATAACGAATCATCTGCTATTAAGATTCTCAGTTCTAACGATAGTCTTGCTGATTATGACAATGATATTTTATCGAAGCTCATTGTTAAACATCCTCAAGCCATCTCAATAGCAAATCAATATGAATCTTCACTCGATCAAATAAGCAATTCACTGTTTCAAGTTCGTAAACAATTTATTCTTGCAACAGTGAAAGCGTTTCCACTGAATCAGCCGAAGGACTACATGGGTTTCGTCCAAGTCACATACATGTCCTTCTTAGTTATAGTGCTGGAAATCCTAGAGATAAACTGCTTACTTCTATGACAAATCTTTGTAATCTCTCATCTTCTAGAAGAGATTTGTCCAATCGTTTACGGAGCATATCTCTGTGCTCTCAAAAGGAAAGACAGAGAAATACGTCTCATTGCCTTGGGTCCATTTTACGTTGTATTTAATTTGGTTTCGGTACTCCTGGGGGATGCGAAGCGGTTGTCTATGCAGCACGCCGATATATCCATCAACATCCAAATTCGTTATCAATCAAAAATTTTCCGCATTTAATGTTTGACAGAAATTTGATGTTACAATGGCCTGAAGAGTATTTGTTAAACACATACTCTTTATATATCAATGCTATAGCTGTCAAAGTTTTTTAAATTTTACTGAAAATTTGATAGAATGTCAGAGAGGTATCCAAGAAGACGATCTGTTAGGACCTTCACTTTTCTGCCTGACCATTCCACAGCTAACTAGAAAACTGAATTCAGAATTCAACTGTTGGTATCTGGATGACGGATGCATTGGAGATGATATTGACATTATATTGTAGGGTTTGGAGATAATTATTAACAATTAATAACAAATTGGTCCCGAACTCAACTTCGATGAATATGAATTAATTTCCAAGTCAAGTCTTGAATCAGAATCTATTGTCGATATTATGAAAATTGTTCTTTGTTAAAACTCATGGAAAAATCTAAATGGAAACTATTTGGCGCCCTTCTGACTATGGAAGCTCTATGTGAAATTTTGCAGAACAAAATAGATTTCTCCGACTTGATTTCCACCCGTTTATACAATTTTCCAATGTATACCTAAACCTAAATCGATCTTAACGGAGGTTGACGAAAAATTAAGAGACAGCGGAAACGCGCAAGAGTCTTGACTGAGTTATTTCAACAGGAACAACTATAAGATTGTGGACAATTTCGTTGGTAAATTAAATTCCACTATGAAGTGTACATACTGTGGACACTCAACAGTAACTTTCGATCCTTTCTGGGATTTGTCCCTCCCCATACCACAAAGATCTGGCCAACTGATTTTGTCACAATTCTTGGATTCTTTCACAAGAGAGAAAACTCTGGATTTAGATGAAAAACCAACGTGTTCGAGGTACAAGAAAGAAAGAAAATGCACAAAGTCCTTGTCAATCCATGAGTTTCCCTGTGTTTTAGTGACTTATTTGAAACGATTGTCTCCAACAGGAAGATTCAGAGGCAACTTGAATGTTGCCATTAACTTTTCTTTAGAAATATTAGATATGAGCAATCATGCAGTAGAAAATTTGGCTCCTTGTCGTTATAATCTATGTGTACTTTCGTATCACAGTGATACTACTTACAACGGGCATTACACAGCATATTACAGACACCTTTATAGTAGCAAGTGGCGTAAATACATCGATTCACACGTGTACCTAATTTCACCAAAATCGCTTATGAGTGGGAAAGCATAATTGCCCTCTTTTATGAACAGGAGGAAACGACACAGCACTTTTGAGGTGTTTTTTCTTTTTCTGCTTTTATGAACTAAATACTGTTAATTAATAAATACATCGAAAGTTATATATTAATACGTGACATTGATTTTTGTTACTGCAGTTCCGTCCTATAATAACATTGGTACATAACTTAATTGAGAACTTACCTGTGATAATGTGGGTCATGATGATCTCCCAACACGTAGTAATTGGTACATTTATCAATTTATCTTTACAAAGATGTGTAGATCATGCATATAATTTACTTTACAAAGATATGTAGATCATGCATAGAATTTACTTTTATAGATAAGAACTGAAATAAAAAGCCTACTCGAAACAACCACGTTTATATGAACAATGAATTACACGAAACAAATAGTATTTTGAAACAACTACATTATTATAAAAATTGGATTTTGCAATAACACTTTTTTTTTAAATTCAGCACGTACTCCAAATATTCGTAATGAAATTGAATCAGATATTCACAGGAACGCTAAACAACATAAAATATGAAAGAGACAAAATTCCATTCACGTGGAACACCCTCATTCCCAATGGTGGAAATGGATGTTTTGGAATGAGACATTCGTTTTATTTATCAAGATAAAAAAATTTCAAGACAAAAACGTTTTCCTCATGAATTCATCTCATTATCCACTTTCATTTTTATTTGGATCACCTTTTTCTACGACTTCAATGAATAGTTTCTGTTCACAGTCAGATTCTCTACGTACAATTGAGTACAATTGAAATATAACTTTTAACCCGTGCAAGGAATCACAGATGAGACCTCGTAAATCTTCATCTCGCACAAGTTTTGAAAGTTGTCGTTCGAAGGGGAACGGCTAATGGACAAACATTCGATTATTTTAAAGAGATTTACAACAGATTTTCAATCCCGTTATTCCAAGATCAAAATGGTCCCACGTATTCATGCAGTACAGAACAATGTTAAACTGAAGAAAACATGGCACTAATAGTCATTTCTGATAAAGTGGAAGTCAAATTGAATATGTTTTTAAGGTAAAGTACATTTACTTTGTATTATATAGAAGTTATTTCATTAGAGATGGATTCTTAGGATTCTATTGGCGACTTCCATGTAACACATTTTTGAAATCCATTAGCAAACATATCAATGTGAGTATTGAAATGAAAAACAGAATGTTGCAGGGTGCAAATTTCAGGAACAAACAGAAGATCGACAAAAACCTGTTCACAGCAAGCAGTTCAGAATTAAAACTGTTGTTATAACATCAGACGAGAGAACCTTGCCTCAAACGGATGAAAACAGTTTCAACGATATTTTATTGAATATGAATAGTAATAATAATAATAATGATGATGACAAATGACGAACGGATATATGAACAGAGAGGGTCGAAGAGAGTGAGATGCCTTGAAGAACTAATTTCGCTCTGGCATACCCACTTTTATGGTCCAAGAAGCACTTTTAATTTAAAAGCCCCACATATGAAAGTACTGTGACGTTGACAGATTCTATAACATCTTCAGAACTTACTTTTAACACGTTCCAATATGCATGTTTCATAAGGTCATTCTGAAGTACATCTGCCTTCCTACGGATAAGATTATTTGACAAATCCAAATGAGTTTCAATCAAGGTGAGTTATCCCCTTATTACGAAAGAATGGTTTGGAAGTGTTCCTCAGAAAGATGCGCCAGATCACCTGATATGACGCCTCTACATATTTTGAGGGGATATATGACATCTGAAGTATACGATATGTAACCATAGTCCATTTCACAGCTCGTGATCAGAGAAATAGGTATCTATTTGCATCAAATGTTCCCCAGAAACATTCCATAATGAAAGAAACACATTCGTATACCGACTTCAATATTGTCAGTGAACGTTAAACATTTTAAACATTCATTTAAAAAATTGGAATTATGTTTGAAGTATCACAAGACCTCCTATTTTTTTGAAAAATCAGTTGGTGGCCTTTCTCGATATCAATAAGTAGTAAAAATGGTGTACTCACATGTAGATTTTATTATATAATGCCATTCAATAATTTAGAGAAATATCATTTACGCCCGCACATTCCGAAATAAGAACTCTGATTGAAAGAATTGAATGAAGCTATGGAAATCGATATCCCTTGTTACTACTTCTCAAATATGAAACAAGTTTTCTCGCTCAGGTTCATATTTTTTTAAATACAAGTGAATATACATACGTTACTGCAATACTTCAATTGAAATTTGAAAATTTGATTTGAGTTAGACTGGTACCCTTGAAAAGTGGGCCGGAGAGACCTACACCCCATTTCGGTACGACCAATCAGCCTTACATCCTTCCTGATGAAAGGATTTGAGAGGATACTGGACGGACATATCAGGAGGGTAGTATTATATGCATCCCCCCTGAATAATCACCAGTATGTTTATCAAACCGGTAAATCGACAGATTCAGCACTAAATATCCTCATTGAGAAAATCTTCCAATCATTTGATCACAAGGGGATTGCGGTTGCTGTATTTCTTGATATTGAAGAAGTATTTGACAATGCACTACCTAAATCTATAGGATTGTCTCTGGCTAGAAAGGGTATATAATCGACCATAACTTGCTGGATCTATGCCATGCTAGAACTGCAACTACGACTCTTTAAGATGAGGCTATCAGGTTCAGGGTCACCAGGGGCTGCCCTCAAGGTGGGGTACCATCTCCCCTTCTATGGTCGCTCCTGGTGGATAGTCTATTTGATGCCCTCGACAGAAGAGAAGTTGATCTGCAAGCTTATGCAGACGACCTTGTCATTCTGACAAGGTCCACGTCGGGAAGGGTAGCTTGTAATATCCTCCAAAGGGCGTTCGACGTTGTTCAC
>WOGN01000475.1:0-24514 GCA_015342105.1 Leptinotarsa texana
AAGAATGTATTAGACTGCTATCGTAATCATTATTGACGGCTATATGTTTCATTATGTTCAGTTCTTTACTGAAATTCGCGCCTGACAAGGGCACATTCATCAGTATGTGGATCATACTGTTGAAAGCTGCTACTTTTTGTTGATACGGGTGGGTGGGCGAATTATGAATCATAATATCTGTAGCCGGTTTACGATAAATTGAAAAAACAGATAAACAGATTCTGTCGACTAGATAGTTCTAGTCATTTTGATAAACACATCGGGAGTTGTAGTTGAAAAGAAATCATTTTTTAGTAAAGCAAGCTTTTATAAACATTCTCTAAATAGGTTCGATTCCATCAATTTATTACATTTCAAATTTATATGAAATTAAAGCTTGTCGCGATATTTACCTTATATCATGATCAAGGTATAAATTGCATTCTCATTAACCTGCACATATTAATCTCGTGACAAGCTTTAACGTCATATATAATGGGTAGTGTGATATATTGTGATGGGTTTGATTTAATTTAAAACTAATTTATTATTCATTTCATAGTATGTTGATGAAAACTTGTTTTTAAAAATGTTTTCGCTATTAATTTATTTTATGTTTATCGTTGGACATATTCCTTAATCTGTTCATTTCACTTGATGCTGCATGGTCTTCCCCAAACTCTTCAAAATTGGTATGACAATAATCTTGTTCTGAGATATTTTTCGATGGACCATTTCATATAATATCCATAACTTTTTTTTCGAACTCATCTAACACTTTCAGGGTATATAAACATATTGTGTGGTCTATAAAGTGTGCAACAAATAAGATTTTCAATTTGTTGCAGCCAACCTAGAATGGTTTCAAGTGAAATAGCAGGCAGAACATATGGAAAATTTTTGAATTAGTTCAGAAATGAATTACCTTCATTTCGGAAAATACAACAAACTGTTTGAATTGAAAGGGTTATATTTTTAGGAGGGGTCAATTTTTGTTAAAAAAGTTTTTGGCTTTCTACTTCTCTATCTTGATACAAAAATATGTGGGAATTTTCTACCAGTGAGGATTACAGTGTTCCATGTAAGTGAAATTTAACCTCTTTCATTTACTATACCATGTAGGAATCCTGTGAATGATATCTGATTAAATTCCATTGCTTTTCTTTCTTTCTTTGGAATATTTCCACATTTTTTTTTGTATCAATATGGAGACGTAGAAACCCAAAAACTTTTTTCCCATAACAAACTGATCATTAAAAAATATGTCCACAATGAATATTTATGCTCGAAAACAAAGTTATGCTTTCTATTAATATTTCAACCTTCCCTATTGTTTCAGTATTCTAATTCAATCATATTCAAAGCAGAATCAATCAAATCACAGAAATTTACTTGGATTTATATTTATTTGATAACGCCCAACTTCATGTGGGATGTTACGATATATATAATGTCGTAAATATTTTTTAATAATATTAGATGTGAGCAAATACTTTACTTGTGCATATAGAAATTCTCATCAAGATGTTTCAAATAGAATATATATAGTAGCAAAAAATCAAAACTATTGCGAATGGCAATGGAAAAAACAAATGAGTACTTAACTTATTGAAACTTATTTGTCAAAAGTTTATCTGTGATTACAGTTGCCCTGTTCAATATTGTTGATGTTACCTGAATCATTTTGTTGTATTTTCGGAATACGCGTGGTGATTTTATTAGTAGGCAAACAAAAGGGTGTTGTTGATGGTAAATTGGAAATTATAAGTTCATGGATAGAATTACCTCTGACATAATGGGCTTGGCATGGCGAAATCGATTTTTTGTAGGCAATAAATAATTGAGTGTTTTTCGAAGCGATGTCCATCAAACTCATTGAATCCCAATTAGAGCAGTTTGAGTAATTTCTGTTTATAGCGTTTTCTTTCATCCACATTTATTAATCAAAAGTACGCGGTTCCACTGTTGATCCCAAAATTCATCCAAATTTGTTTTCGAAAAAAACATCAATCTATTCATGTTAAGTCTGTTGGAGTCGTGAAAAAAAGAGTATTTGTCAAAAAGAAAATAGTTTTGGCAACAAATTTTCATGGTAGTAATATGGCTCACTATCTTGCCAACCAAATTCATCATCAAATAGAAGCAATAATAAAAACAAACGAGAGTGAGAATATCTTACTCAAAACCTCAGCGGAAATCATAGAAACGCTATCAGACTTAGATATTTTATTACTGTGGCCCAAAAATCCTAATGTCAGGATATTGAAAACATTTTTATATCTACAAAAATGTTTTCAAAAATTGTGCTCATTCACTTTCCACCGTACTGTGTTATATTTTTAATATTTGTTTACAGACAGGAATATTTCCAGATCAAATGAAGCTGGCATGGTATTACCACTTTATAAATAGGGAGAACAGAACGATATAGGTAATTATAGGTCAATCAGTTTGTTGACAGCTTTTTCTAAGTTATTCCAAGTGATCATATCTACTAGAATTATTAATTTCTTCAATGCTTATAATTTGTTCCACCTGTGTGGACCATTCTTTTCTATTACAAAAGTTGTGTCATCATGGTATCAGGGGTAAAGCTTTAGATCTCATGATATCGTATCTTAGCAACAGAAAACAAAAAGTTTGCATTAAACATCAAACAGAAGTTTTTACTCTGACATAGCTGATATTCATATAGGTATTCCACAAGGAAGTGTGCTAGGTCCTTTGTTGTTTATCATTTATCTAAACGATTTTTCGTAAATTTTTAAAAATACTAGCACCAAACTTGTCAGTTATGCTGATGATTCCAATCTTGACTGCCATAGGAATTTGGAAAGTGATGTATTGAATGTTGTTTCTACATCCTCAACATATTTTATTCAAAATGAACTTCTGAATACAGCCAAAACTAATTGTATAGTTTTCAGAACAGTTAATCCTTCCATCATTATTCCAGAGTATGTGAACATGAAAAGTTGAATTTTTCATCATGTAGAAAAATATTAGGGGTCTATCTAGATGACAAATTGAACTTCAATGTGCATATTGAGTATCATACAAAAAAAACTAGCTATCAAATGGTATGCAATTAGAATTTTGAGAAGTCACTTGAATACTGCCGCACTAAAAACAGCATACTATGGAACCGTATATCCTTTCCTCAAATACGGAGGTATGTTCTAGAGTGGAAGCACTAACTTGGAACGCATTTTCATTATGAAACAACGTATAATAAAGAATATGCTTAACATGAACTTAACAGACTCCTGTGGCGGAATTTTTAAAAGTAATAAATTACTTACTTTATATGGGATCTATATTTATGTTTGTGTTATTTTCGTTTATGACAACAAAGAATAATTCATTATTCAAAAAAAACATTCACGAGTACTATACTAGGAACAATTCGAACCTCGTTCTTCCTAAACATAGACTAAGAAATACAGAAATAGGTCCACGCTACATGGCCATCAAACTTTACCACTGACAACCAGAGAAGAAGGCAGACGGCATATTTTCAAAATTCTAGTTTTCAATTTGTTGTGTAACATAAAACCGTAGGATAGATATTAGTATTAGCCATCAAAATTTTTATAATCCTAACAAATATAGACATGACATATGTATATGACATGACATATGTATATATGAGATATAACTGATAAACCTGCCTTGCTTAAGCCAACAATTCGTCCTCTCTCAAAATCACTAAGTTGAGGAATACGACGAGGCATAAAGTTAACAATACGAAACACTTTACAACAAACTCTTTAATAGTTGAAGCACAAGTAAGAATAAAACTTGGAGAAATGGTAAATACTCACATAAAATAACAGTTAAAAAACTTGTCAGAATAGCTTTCGATACGGCTGAAATTTTACTGGCTTTTTACTGGCCTCAACATGAATATACATGCCAAACATTATAGAAATAGTGTCAATATAAATGGTTGTTTACCTTTGTTTGTCACTTAGTATATTATGAATGTTTTCCTACATAGAATGAAAAGAGTTGAAATTTCTGGAATAACTAATGCATGCCTGCTGTCTAAACTAAATTTGTATGCTTTTCGTCGATTGTTATTCATTGTTTCAATTTCTTCGTGATTTTGTTGACTGCATGCTGTTTAACAATATATAACTGAGGAATATATTATCAGCATGGAATGTTGAAAAACCGAATGCAGATATTTTATTATAAAAGTAATACGTTCATGTATGAATAACTTTACATGACATTTCCATTATGAAACTTAGAGGTGCATAAATGAATTAATTAATTAAATGAAAAAATATATAACTATTTCAATAAACAGGGCCCTTCTAAATTCAAACTTCGAAGTACGAGTAATTTGAACTTTCATATCTTGCAATGAATTCATCACCCTCCATTTGGGATAAATTTTGGATATCTACTGATGATCACTTTGTAATGCTTAATAGAATCACAAAAAATAATATTTTCTAATATAATGTGTTTGAAACTACCAACGTATGTTTTGATAAGAAATGAATTCGAACCATTTTCCAAAAGTTTTGTGCTTGTATTGTTCCAGAATTTGAAAAATACTTCCTGAATAGTTTATTGAAGCTTCTGGTATTGAAAGGGAATATGTTTATGGAGATTTTTCCTAGGTGGTTTAAATGAAAAATCAAGGTTCTTATTTGCGAAATGTTTATCATATTCAACAATTCGGCAAGTAATAATGGTCGATATTGTGAAAATTAATTCCCTTTCACGTGTTTTCTCCATTTCTGTAGTCGGTATTTAGAGATATATTCGATTGCAATTATATCAATGGCCACTTCAAATCCAATTTCACTAATTGATTCATTAGGAAAATTTGTTTGAACAGACGGCAACTTTTTCATCAGAACCCCGAACCTTGAAGTTGGGCACGCGAAGTTGATATTTGCCGAACAGGATAAAATTAACAATATTGGAGGAAATTAATAAAATCTATTTTGGTGGTATTAGAAATGTCGATGTTCATGTTTTCTATGAGATGTAATTTCATTGTTATATCTTGCTGAAATATCAAATTTCCAATTATGTATTACTTATAGATAAGCAAAGGTAAGTTATGAATGACTGGTCGATAAGTCCCCGTAGACATAAATACTGATACGCCTCTGGCTCTTTAATATGTGCAACAATAAAATAATCAAGTTTTTTTCATTGCTGAAATCATATCACTCAGTTAATTAAGTTATTTACTATCGCTGGATATCTCTCTGTTGACTTACACTACATTGAAAATGGACTGAACTCCCAAATGATCGGTAATATACAGTGTGTCAATTTTAAAACTTACAATGGGTTATATCTCACGAACGAAAGCTGATATCGAAAAATACTTGAAATTGTTTCTAGGATAGTAAGGGGAAACTAAAGTCATATTAAAGATAACTCACCCCCATCAACCCCCTAGGCCCCACCCACCAAAACTTAAAAAGTTTAAATCGCGAACGCTTACTCGCCTACTTGTGATGCCTCATTGAAAAGACTATAAAAATGCTACCCAATGGTATAAATAATAATTGTACAGGGTGAAGCAATAATTGTGAAACTTTGGCTTAAATGGAATATTTAATGAGATTTTGTTGAACTGCAAATTTATTAAAAATGTCAATCAAGTAAATGTTGTTTGTTAACAATAATACAGCCTATTTTCAAGTTCTGCACGAACTTTGGCAAAGCAAGTTTATATGAAAGTAGCTGTTTCGAGAGTGTTTTTCTTTCATTTTGTATCTGATACTTCTTTGCATGATCTACACATTTTTGTATAAATGTCATTTTTTGAAAGTCAATGCTTTCGTTTGTTTTTTGGAAGATTTCTACATTGTTTAATTACCACAAGAGTGTTTGTGAAGTATTAGAAAACTATCAGCCTTGAACTGTATTGTTGATCATAAGTTTTGTATTCAAAATACACTATCTGACTTGATATAGAAAAAAATTAATTTGATTTTAACTTTTTGTTTTACATAACAGTGAACAAATATACAGCATGAACACGACAAATTAAATGATATGCTGCCAGAACATAATGGAAAATCTGACCATCGAAGTGTGATTCGTCATTTTTTTTGAAGTTTGGAATTTTTCAATGAGTTCATACCCCTTCATTATACCCTATCAATTTGTTTAGATTAATCAAGTAGTTGGAGGGACATTACAAGAACTTAATTCTATTCTTCTCATCTATGCCTGTGTTAACCAACCATCCATAAAATCAATTCGAACTCAAAAATTGTTCCATGAGGTATAAAAGAGTCTGAAATTACTGCAAATTGAAAACTTGAAGGGGTCCAACCCGAAAAAATATTTTTGTCACATATAGTGAGTGGGCATACTTGAAGACTGGCTATAAATCAAATCATCTGAAGGATCAATTCGTTCAGGCCAGTCTCATCTCTCTACATTATAGGTTAATGAACTGACAGTTCCAGACCGCCGAGGAATTGGGCAATTTTGGATATGCGGTTGGTTACCCAATTTCTCCGTGGTTGGTTACCTCGTTCACAGGCAGATGGGGCGATGACAAACCTGTTGTTTGTTGTCCGCTTCAGCCTAGTTCGAGAAATGATACTCTGTAGGAATTCGATTCTCAATTAACAGAAATCATCGACTTTATGTTGATGATAGACAGACACTACCTTGCACTGACGAGTGGCCAAACAGCCCGAAACCGGTCTGCAAGTGTGTTCCAATAATTGAAAATCTATTGCGGCCATTGTATCGCTAACATCATATAAGGGTATAACTTCAGTGAAGAATCCTGCACTGACACCTGTCGGATATAATCCAACTCCCTTCGTGGTGTTAGCCAGGGGAGTAGTTGTTTTCTGATAGGTGTCAGTCCATTAACCTACGGTGTAGGGAGTTGAGAGTGGACTGAACGAATTGTTCCTTCAGAAGATTTGAAATATTTTTGTGGTCGGTTGCTAGTCCAGCGTTGAACATATCACTTTAATGAATAGCAAAAAACTGGAAAACTTGAGCAGTGTAGTTACGCTACTTCAAACAGGGGTTATATTAAGACCAGAAAACTTTCAGATGGGCCAATAGAAAGTTTCTTTCAGTTTTTATCAAAATAAACTCTGATAGATGAGTCCAGTATTAGAGTTTTCTCAGATATTTAATAATTTCTTCCGTTCCAGAAAGTTTCATTTCTTTTTTTGATATATCAGTATATACCAATGAAGATTTTTTCTACACATACATAAAATTTGATTTTTAAAACATTTTCTGAAAATATAAAACTATTGCCTATAACTATATTATCTAATAGACTTGCAGTTTGATTATACATTCTCAGTTAGTGTTGTCTGTCAGGGTCGAGTATATAATAAAATTCTCTAGTGTCTGTAATTACTCCATTGTTTATTTTTATTCGACCTACACACCATACGTGTTCTATTTTTCAGTTACAAGTCAAGTCTTAAAAACTAGTTCAAATTCCTAGTACTCATTTGTCGTAATAGTGTTGATGGATATTTTGGCGTATTCAAATTTTCTCAATGACTCAAAGGTCTAATGAGAATAATGTAGATAGACTATGATTGAACAAAATCTCATCCCTTTGATAATTTCTAAGTAAAATCAATATAAATCATAATGAAAGTTAGAAATATCCTTTTTGGCACTGGTATTTTTATTCAAAGTTACTTGTCAATAAGTGGAATAAATAATTTTACCAAAGCTTCGAAATCCATGCATCTATCAAGTAACATACTGTTGAAAGCGAGGTATGTGTGACTTTTACTAATTTACCAAAGAATCATTATGCCATGCCAAACTTATTTTTCGGAAATGTTGGCCGTAGCCCAAAGGTTTTCACTACCAAAGTTTTGCTAACAACGGCGGTAGATATTATCAAAAGCGTTGGGGTGATGAAGTTGTCTGACATTAAAACCTGTAAAACAACTCTCTCCGGCCGCGAAAGTTGGGTGAATTACAGATTCTGTGCGGAAATCATGAATATATGTATCCAGATGTAGCGTTGTGTCACTCATAATAGTTGAGTTTGAAGTTTTTATTGAAGAATTCATAAGTATGACAATGATGATTTTTCAAGTTTCGTACCGTTCTATAGATTCCAACTTGCTATTCATTGAGTAGATATTTCTATTGTTAAATTACATTTCTTATGTGATAGGTAAATAAAAATGTTATTAATGGTCTACACGCGCTAGATGAGAACAAATAATTATATTGCTTTGAAATGCAACGACCTTCATTATTCCAATCGTTGATTTAGATTATTATACGTTACTGCCAACTACCAAGTGTAGATTTCAACTGGTTGTTTTTTTTTCATTTCCTTCATTCCTTTTTCTATGTCTCTAATATTATTTCCCGAAACCATGACCTTTCAACTTTTTTTGAATCTCAAATTTTTCTTGATGATTGTGAAGCAGGAGATTTGAAAAAAACGAGAACTGGAATACATTGATAAATATATTCCCACATAGTAGGCCAAGCAATATGCTAACATCAAGATATGGTCATCATCATCATGGTAAAAAAATGTTTAGGACTTGTTCATCAAGTCAATACTCTCATTCAAAGATCCTACGGTACACTTAGTAGGTCACTCAAAATTACCCTTCAGACGTACTGATTCTATCTATGTCTTGGCCCTTGTATCAATTCCATAACGTTTGCAAGAATTCAGAAAGTGCAGAACGCCTGCATTAGACCAATAGTCAGCTTGAATTACAGATATTATATGACCCCTTTAATCAATCAATTGAATTGGTTGAAAATGCAAAACATTTCGCTTGTTTCAACCACAAACTGATAAAAAACAACGACCCACTTATTTGGTAAAGAAACTCCTCCCCAGACATCAGATACATTCAAGATACTGTAGCGAATTAAAGAATTTACTGTCTTAAACAAATATATTTTTAACAATATTTCACTATTACAACTAATTTATATACACATTTGGTAACCAACGTTTAATTTATCTTCACAGTTAGGTCCTTTCCTTAAACGCACAATTCGCTTCAGACTACTCCACCTAGGGACGGGAGGCCGCTTATATAGCGGCAACGAACACTGCCGATTCCTTCTCGTCGTTTCGGCATGCATCCGGAATTTTCCTGGCTAGTCAGACCGCTTCCTTTGCCGATGTCATGCGCCTGGTGTCTGAGATAACGGTCAGGGCCGGCCTCAGATTCATTACAATACCTTAGACTTAATAATTTTGACATTCCGAATCATAACAGCACTATCTATGAACGATATTTCACGTATCATGCTGTGAAAATTTATAATTCATTCAATGAGTCTTTGAAAAATGTATCACTACCGCTATTCAAAAGTAAACTTAAAATTGAATTGCTCAGTCAACAGTGATACAAACATAAACATTTGTATTGCATTTTACTATTGTCCTGAAACTGCCATTTATTTTTTGTAATGTTTATTTTTTTCAAACGTGGTTGAGTGGAAGAATGGGTCTTTGCTAAACTCCGCCACGTAAAATAAAGACCATTTGCTATTATTATTATTATTATCATCTGCTAAAGAAAACTTTGTTGGCTGAATGTGTTTCTAGAATAGTTCAGTTCTGCAATTTACAAAATTGGAATTCGTTTTGTTTCTATGTAATATCAGCTACTCTTGTTCTCTCACTGAATGAAGAATATAAGTGTAGCACTGTTGTTTCTCTCGATACATATAAGAATATCTTGGTATCGCCTGCTGACAAAGAAAATGCCACCGTCGTGATGAACACCAAGGAATATAATAAAAAAATGGTCGCCTTACTCGATTCGGGGACATATGGAAGACTCAGTTGGGACTCGACCCCCGAGATTCTGAGAAATTTGAGAAAAACGAATGTTCTTATCAGTTCATCAAGTCTTATAAAGAACACGAAAAAAATTCATAAAAAAATCCGAAGCATTTTCGCCACGTCTGTAAGGATTACCAAAAATACATAAAGAGAATGCGTCACTTAAAACTATCGTAAATTCGACAGGTTCAGCAACTTAAGAGCTGGCCATATACTTGACAACTCTACTGAAGCCGTTTAGAGGAAAAACAGAGTTATTTATTAAGGACTCGCGACACTTCATCAAAAAGAGTAGAGCTATGAAGTTAGGTTCTGGAGACATAGTAGTATGGGGTTCGACGTGGTTTCCTTATACACGATGGTTCCGATCAATGAAATTATACGGCTGATTAGCGAAGTATTCCCAGCAGATATAAACACCCTTTTCGATTATTGTTTATCATCAACTTATTTCCAGTGGGATTGCGTTTTTTACGAAATGATTGTATCGTAATACACATTTGTGGTGTGGTAAGATGATGAAGAAACACTTAACGCATTTATACTATAGATAAACTTTCTCAGCCAAAATCCAATTCACGACTGTAGATGTTCTTGTGAACAGACGTGAAGATGGTATATTGGGCCACAGATAACCCCAATGCTGGTCAAAAGAAAAGCTTTCCGATCAGACACTATCTGAGGTCAGGTGAGGACGTCAGAGAACCTTTAGCAACAACCGAAGTATAGCGGATTCCTTGTAGCTGCGGGACGATCTACATTGGAACCACGAGAGGGGTGTAGGTACTCGTCTCTCTGAACACAACTCCGACAAACTGACAAATCAGCTGTAGCTGAACATGCTCTCAACAAAAAAAACACTCACATTATCTCATTCGAAGATACAGAACTGCAGGCCACCAGTGATGCAATGGACCCCAGATTTGTGTTTAATAAACCCTACCAAATACAAATAGAACACAGAGTCAGATGCTACAAATGCAATACGCATATATACGGCTCGAAAACCAAAAAAGGTTCAGGATGTGGAGTGTACTCCAGATCACTAAGCCTAAGGATTAAGTGGGGAATGGGAAAAAATACCAGCGTGGTTCAAACATAACTGGCTGGTATTTCAATCGCCACAAAAGAAATAACCAAGAAACATAACAATCTGCACAGACAACGTGTTCCCTCGGGACAGTAGTAGAGAACCACCAAGACTTAGCCAAAGCCTCGGTAGATAATAACATTATCCTGAAGTGGGTTAAAGGGCTCGACAGGAGTAAAGGTAATCGCATTGCCGAATGTTTATCCAAGGAAGCGGCTGAACTAAGAATTTTAGGACCCAGTTGCACCTACGGCCTAATGACTTCGACAATTACGGAGCTAGCCAAACGTCACACCTATGCTCAATCCCTAAAGAGATGGAATGGAGTCAAAGGATGTAATCTTACCAGGATCACCCTGGGCGACCCTGGGAAGCTGGCGCTGAAGAAGTATCTGGCGATGACCATAAAAAATCTACGCTTAACAGTAGGATTTCTGACTGGCCACTGTCAACTAAGTAAAGACCTCCATAATATGGGGTTAGTGGACACACCTCTATGCAGGATGTGTGAACAGGAAGATGAAAGTCAGGCGTGTCCTATGCGAGTATCCGGAGTTACCGTTATTAAAAGAGTGTGTGTTCGGCAAGTCTTGGCCTACACCTGCCGATATAAAGGAGATGTCTCCTAGTGACCTGTCCACCTTCCTGGAAAGAACAGGATGGACGATGACGTAGGAGGAGAACTTCTTGGGAGGATGTACAGTGGGTCTTATGTGGCCTAAGTGCTGTGGGCCTACACTCGCTCCCCCTATTCTACAGTGATATTCCATATAACTTAAAATTACTATTCAAGAGTACATAGAGACGCAATAGAAATTTAAAAACACAAGGATAATTTCAATAAGAAATAATTTGTTAAAACCTATTTAGGAACGGGGTTTATCCAGTGTTGTTGAGCTATCGGTGACGAAGGCTACCTAGTACTTGAACCCTATCAGGTATTGCCAGCGAAGCCTCTGGGATATCAGGCAACTTCATAGGATTCATGTAGGGGGTTGTATTGATACCAAGACCGGCACGGGAATGCCGTGAAGAGTTGAAGGAACTGGTGAGCAGGAGTAGATTGATTCTGTATTTGGTGCTAGGTTACGATAGTAGAGATTATAGGCTCCGAACAAGCTACTTAAATCTTTTGTAAGGAAAAATATTTCTGGGAAGACAGATGGGAAAACCTTGAGAGAATTGTCTTAGAAAAGACTGAAAAACTGTTTCAAAATGGTAGAAATCGGCTCGGAATAATTGAAGGGCTATTTACTGGTAGACTGGTCAAACGGCTGGCTTCCAAGCACAAATAAATCTCTCTATATTTCGCGAGAGTAATGAAACTTTCAATCTCGATCTATAGACATTAATCATCCTGATTCGAAAATGAATTGCAAAATATTTTGTTTCTGACGTCTGTCAGCAGTTTGATTTAGAGAGAGAGAGAGAGATCGAACTTCTATAGAGCAATAGATCAATGGAGAGATACGATTAGAATATCAATATTGAACACATATTGTAATAGAGACAATTATTTAAATGAAACATATTTTACATCAATTGTATTGAGGCCGGTTTTTTCAAAAACTATCTAGTTTCGATAAATTTCATCGAAGGTTTTACATCTGTTCAATCTGGAATACAGGATCGAGTTATTGTTCCGAAAGTTGAATTGTGATAAACAAAAAGTTTCCACTTATTAGTCGGTTCAAACTCAAATCATTTAATCAAACAATCTATAAATATATTTGTTTTGCTTTTTATTTCACCAGATGATGTGAAAACAGTTTATGAGTTCTAAATAAATTGAGACAAATCTTCAAAACAAAGTCTTCGTTTTCAATTGATCACGTCATCATGATAATCGCTAAAAACAGAGGAAAAATAAATAAATAGGTATGAAAGTTCAGGCAGACAACTATAAAACGGAAAAGATATTAAAACGTGGATACGACCTCACGTGACTCTTGTGACGTAATCCGACCTTGCTGATTGTATGGAATCATTTGTAGGACATTTGAATAATGAGTGGTTTGAAACTGCATGAATTTGACATGCGTTGAAATACAATGGAACATCAAAAAGTTGGTAAAGCAGTATTTGCTAATAAAGCACGTTTCTAATTTCCCGTGAACGAAGTATATTTGTACAATTGTTATATTGTCCCGAAGAAGTTTTTGAAACCATTTTTGTAAAACAATAAATTCACGTGGATATGTTGAGGTTTGTTCCAAAATTATTCATTTTATTTTTGTCAAATACGTATAAATGTTACTACAATATGTAATATGTTCCACATCTTACTACGATGTGGAATCCGTGGCTATTTCCATTGATCAATTTAGTTCATCAGAGCGATTTGTTAAAAATATCCACAGAAATAAACTGTTTTTTTAGTAAGAATTAAGGAGTATTGATCAATTTGTATGAATAGTGTTAAGTCTAATTAGGAAGCTTATTGATTTCCACAGGAACGGAGACGAAACTGTAAGTTTTTAAGTATCCATTTTCAGAATTCAGTTATATAGTTTTTTATGTTTCGCATACTTTGAAAAAACATTATCTCTGATCTTTCTGGTCAATTTGGTAAACTGAATTCTAATTTAAAAAAATCGGTTTAATATATTCTACAATTTTCAATAGTAGGTTTATAGAAAAGGTAGTTTGAAGAAGTAGGTGCCAATTATTTTATATTTTACTTTTAGTTGTCTCTTATTTTCAAAAATTCATGTCAGAAAGTCAATGGAATTGAATTGAATTGAATAAATTGAATATAGGCAATAAAAAATAGACTACCTACTTGGAAACGGAAAGAATATAAATATTTTCATTTAACACACTATATTCTGCCCTGGAATGAACTTCTAAAAATCGATTTTTGCAAACAGAATTAAAGAAATTTGAATAACTCTTCCAAGAAATTGAAATTTTTGAGTGCATTTCATATTGGTTTGAAACGTTCCGCAAATGTTCTCAAGAAAATTCTTTGAGAATATGAAAACACAAAGAAATAATAAAGTCAGTTTACTATTAATACCATTATTGTGATGTACGTCAATGAAACGTCAGAGTCAACTCTGTTGATGGTTACAATTCATATGGAATAATCTGGTAACTTGCCCGCAAATTGTGCCAATTTGGATATTTCTAGACAAATATGTACATGAACTATTCAAGGCCAAGTTCAATTGTAAATTATCACCGTCATAAAGTATGATGTTTGTCGTTCATACAGGCCAAACGTAACGAAACGTGATAACTGGTAACAAAACAAATAAGTGGCTACTGATAAGAAAAAACTTGTCAAGAGTGTTGAAACCCTAAAATAATTTGATTTTTTATTATGAACAAAAATTATGTAAGTTTGGAATATGTGTTATGAGGAAAAATGTTTTGTTTGTCTGAAATGTCATATGAAGTGATGAAATTATGGGTTATTTTCATTTGTGGAATGTATTCAGATATTTTTTAAATTGAAAAGTCTTGAAAATTTCATCACCGATTTCGTAAAATCTTATCTGAATTCGTTAGAAGTAGGCTATAGGAACTATTCTGGTCTTAAACCTCTTTTCTGTCTATTTTCTCGGAAAATTTAGTTAGAACTCGTCAAAAAATACCTGAATATTCTTGGAAATTGCAAACTGAAATGTCAAACAGAAAACTGTATTTTTTAATGTTAAATAAAATGAAATTTTGGAGCTCAGGCAGGTCTGCAAACATATGTAAATATATTAATAGCTCACCTAGGTTGTAAGTTTCTTTTCAAACTTTTTATGATAACACACCACGAAGTAATGAAGTTCCGTGAAGTACTTCCGTTTTGGTAATGTTTAAAAATTATCTGATTCACAAATCAACTCCTACGTAAAAGTTTCTGTTTGCCCATTTTACATTATTATCTACATGACCTGATACAATAACGTGACTTTTTTGGTGTTTCATTCCGAAATGATAATGCGTTCTAGTTCAGTCAATCACCTTTTGCCATATAATTTTATTGAATAGCGCCAAAGTTGATGAAAATTTGAATTTAGTCTTTACTTACCTTGTACTTCAAAGTTGATTGTACCGGGGGTTGCTCTTACTCTAGGGGTGGATGGCACCCCTTCTCAGGAGTGAAAAATGTTTCATTGGAAATGAGGTAATGGACAGATAAAACAATTCTAAGCAACTTTCATTACATGAAGGTTTTGACTTTCAGTCATTACTTTTCGACTCATCTGTGATTGAATGGGTCAATTTTTCAACCCACGATTTCAGACGGATTTTCGCGAATAATAACACAATAAACAAATAATTCACCGAAAAAACAATTGTAGTGAAAATGTAGCTTGAAAAAACAAAAATAAAGGTAGGTTTAAGTGTTTGTAGACTCGATACAAACTTGCTGATGTTTGATTTTTCGTCAAATACAAAAATTGGAAGATCCACTGTGAAGTAACCCATTTTCTGGGGAAAGTCATAGAACCATAGAATCGTAGAAGCAAACATGCTCGAAGAAACTTTCATTATTATTTTCTATCAGTCTCTAGCATCAAAACTAAGCAGTTCCTGACGATTAAAAAAAATTATTAAATTGAAAATAGTGGTTATCATTTCACAAACCACTTTATTTTTGTACTTGCTCCAGAAAGTTTGACCCTTTTGAAGTGCTCAGTATTGAAAAAATCAAGCTTGTAGTGTTGTAGTTTCAAAAATTGTCTCTTCTTCAAAATAACTGAAAATGTATAGTTGATAAACACAATATGGCTATGATATGTATTCATTAATGCCGCAATTGTTAGTTATTCTTAGGGCTAAGCAATTTTAACAAAATAACAAAAAAGATATTTTCACTGAGAGACAAAATGTTTCCAAAATCAAGCAATTCCAGAGCAGTTCATAAGCACATAAATAAAGTGAATTATGGAGTGGTAAATATCATTTTCAATAGAAGTTGTGATTGGAAACAATAGGTATCAATATTATTTTCGTCATAAATTGCTTATTTTTGATGCCAAGGATTTTTGTAAGAAGTAAAACAGAATGTTTGACTTAAAACTCCAAGTAATTTTATGAGATTTATCAGTATCCCCAGAAAAATGCATTGGTTTTTGGTTAATTTACGTTGAAACTTTTCAATTTTGGCATTTGTCTAAGAACCAACCGTCAACAAAGTATTACGCCGTTTGTATTGCGTCTACGGACACTATAAACCCACAATTTCTTCATAAGCTATATTTTTACTAGATTTTTTCGATAAAGTACCTACTTTTTCAGTTATTCGCGAAAAACCGCCTGAAAACGTAGGTTTATTAGTCAAAGATTCACACTTGCACTTGCGAATAAGATGATAAATATTGACTTTCATAAAATACAAGTGCCTAAAATTAGTCAATCTATCTATTCCCGGTCTAATTTTCAATTTTTCACCGCCCAAAAAGGCATGTCATCTCCCATTATAGGGTCATTTTTGAAGTAGATAGTAAGTAGAACAAAAAAAATCCACATTTTTGTGTAAATTGGAGTTTTTCGGCATAATTATACAGTATCGCTGTATTTCACATAAACTGATTGGATTTGATGTTGAGGAAACAAATTAAATCGCCGGAATTTATCTATGACAAAAGTCCCTCAAAGTGCAATAATACAACTAAGAACGTGCAGCACAAAAATGAAGTACATTAGGACTTTTCATGCAAAAACCCGACTTACTAGGATCGGCCTGATTATAGGGCATACCATAGCATACTGAAGCAAACTCAAGTGACAAAGTTCAAAAATGTTTAGGCTAGTACGTCATAATATCAAACAAAGATTAATGAAAGGTTACCACAAGTTTTGTCAACAAATTCTTAAGAAATTCTAGAGGTTTTGTACTTTATAACAGTCGTATGAACACATGTTTATATCATCCTGAATGAAAAACACAATTAGGTGTTTCGTATCTGATAAATTATGAATACACTGACCCGTTACTTTGGGAGAAGGAAATATTGAGAGCAGATAGTTCCTGGTTTACGGATCAAAAACACCTTCAGGTTCTGGTGTAGCTGTTATCAGTCGCAGACCCAAGACAGAGATAACAACCTGCCTAGGAACCTATGCGACTGTATTTCAAGCGGAAATTTACGCTATTGAATTGTGAACAAAGAGATTGGAAGAATCCGACCTCATACACAAGACAATAAAAATAATCTCGGACAGTTAAGCGGCGTTGAAAGCTCTTTGCTCCTTCCAAGCAACGTCTAAATTGGTAGCAAATTACCAAAAACGACTCTCCTCGATAGGAAGACTTAAAATATTGTCTCTGCCCTGGAAGGAATGAGTCTGCTGACTCCATTGCCAAGGAGGGTGCTACAAGCAGCTTCATCGGACCAAAACCAGTCACCATACAAACTAATCGGCATATTTAGGAAGCTGGATTTATTTGGTCGAGTGTGAATGGGTGTGAGCCACAATAAAACCTTGCGGGTTGCGGTGGAGGGTCAAATAGACCCACTCACTTTGGATCTAACTTAACCTACTTGATGAAAAATAATAACATCATCCATGATGATGTAATTGAACAATTTTTACGATATGATTTTCACTCAAGTCGCGTGTCACTACAAAGAAGTTTCTGCAATTGAACTGGTACATTAAACGTTATTAAAAGGCATTTTGTACAACAGTAGTTATAGAACTCCATTAGCTATTGATTATCAATGCTAGGAAAACAGGTAGATTAAAAAAAAACAAATCACAATATAATAACAAATCTGTGCAAGAAGGCGGATTTTAAACGAGTGATCGATTCTCAGAATTTTATGTAAAGTTCAGTAAGGTAAGTGATCACCTTTATGTTGGTTGTTTCATACGGAATTTAATTGTTTTCGTTTATTGACTATCAGGAATTCCAGCAGGTTCAATTCTTGTGCTTTACTTTCTGTACCTAATATGTTACAGTTCAAGTTGAAATCGGGGTTGTTCTCTAAAATATGGCATGCAAAACTTTTGTGTTCTGAAATTCTTGTTCAGAAATGTCCAGGTCTTTCTTCCTATATAAACCTACTTTTGAGCACAATCCACCTTGTAAACACCTGATCCTATCTAATATGTAGTTTCACTGAAATAAAAGAGCTGTTGACAGTATTAAAGGCTCTAGTAAGGTCAAACATTGTTGAAATTACATATTCGCAGGCCTCCATACTGCCATATATAAACTGGACGCAGTCTATTGTCCCGGTTTCAGTGAAGTCGCCTCTTCTTTACAAATGTTTCTTTTAAAACTCTCATACTTTTATAGTCCACATATCTATTATTTGTTCTTTCCCAAATCATTTAATTTCGGAGAGAATTGCATTGAACATGTTAATTATGTAAAAGGTGATCAGACTCTTTCGGGCCATCGATTTTGAATAAATAATTACAGAAATGCAACGTTCTGGAATGCCACATGTAATAAAAACCACTTCATGATCCAAATGGAAATATCATTAGTAGTCAT
The DNA here is from genome assembly GCA_015342105.1 of Leptinotarsa texana. Classification (NCBI taxonomy): domain Eukaryota; kingdom Metazoa; phylum Arthropoda; class Insecta; order Coleoptera; family Chrysomelidae; genus Leptinotarsa; species Leptinotarsa texana. Next base: position 18,331 of record WOGN01000475.1, read on the forward strand.
TTTTATTACGTGATGATTCCATTATAGATTGACAATGTGCGTGCACTCTGTTGACCTCTCGGTCTGTTTCGACATTTGTTTGGCGTATATGGCCAGTGTCAATGAATACTACTTAAAACATCATACCAATATCACGTTCTGTTGTACCAATAAATTATGTTTGTCATGCTTTTTATCAGAATTATCGAATTTCGACATTGAACAATGCATGAGATAAAAATGGAAAAGTTGCAATTACTTATACTAGAAAAAATAGCTCATGATATTGGGAGGTTATTATGGAGGCCATTCATAACATAACTGATATAAAATGATCACTGAATTTGAAAACGAAACAAACATTTCCCACGATATCATAGTTTAATCAGCTAATGTGTCTTGACCAGAATCAACTCGCTATGAGTGTATGAGTGTGATCGGCAGCACAAAAATTTGAAAGAAAGGGGTGCCACACGTTTTTTAATGTTCTGTGTCGAAAATAAAAACTCACCTAAGAGGAAAAGCAATAAAAACGTGTATTACAATAATCAGCAATCATAAATAACCAACAGGCGATGTGAATTAAAGAAAATTGGTCCACTAAATTTCAGTTGAAAGTTATATGGTTTCAGACTTCGGTTATAGCTACAAGTAGCTCACAAACTTGAAAAATTATTATTACAACCCAACTAGAAATTTTATATTTTATAATAGTTGCGAAAACGTTTTGGAAAAACAAATTATAAATATACCTGGAGTTTTTGTCAACACCAACCCGTTATTTTAACACCTCGGCACGTGTTTCAATCACCAAGTAATCATCTCCAAGAGAAAGATCAAACAGTTTGATCTTCTTCTTGAAGATGATCACTTGGTGCTCGAAACACGTATAGAGGTGTTAAAATAACGATTTGGTGTCAAGAAAAATCTCCAATAACATTCATTACTACACCAAAGCTTCCAAATAGTGCATCGCAAGTAAACAAATTATAAAACAGTTTTACTCCCAGAAATGTTTTCAAAGTGTTTATGAAACAGCTTTAAGTAGGAAATTGGCACCGTTTTATAAAACATTATAACCTTTCAGAAACACTACAAAATAGTTTTACTATTTTGTAGTGTTTCTGTAGTGTAGCGTTTCAATTACTATAAAACTTTTCTAACACTCTTAAAAAGCTGTTGAAGTTACTTATAAAATAATTAGAAGTTTATAAGAGTTTTTTAGTAGTTCCAAGTTAGCGTTATAAAATATAATGCAGCCTTAAATGATAACAATACAATGAAAAAGTTTTCAAATTGTTTTCTTAAAGTCGCAAGAAGTAATTTTGTATGTGATTCTAGGAAAATATAACAGATACGTCACCAACTAAAAACTAACAAATAGGAAGGTTGAAGCCATTTTAATAATTTAACTTTTGTACTTATGTACTTGTGGAAATATTGTTTGTGCTTCAAAGATTGATATTTTCACTGCGAATTAAATTTTATTGACAAATATATAAATTAGGAAAATTTAGGCGCGCCACTCATTTATTTATGTTTCTGAAAAAAATATTAATTATACAAAAATTCACTTTGACATAGTTGAAATAGTTTTATGAAGATCATACTAACCTCGCAGAAAAGTGCTATAAAACAATTTAGTTTTATAGGAAAATATGTTTTATAAGTAAGTTGGAAAAACGTTTCTGTGATAATTTCTTGACTATTTCATAACAGTTTTTTAATTTTATTTTATAAACATTTCTATGACAAATTTATAAGACACTCTAATTGCCTACAACTGTATTGTATTCAAGTATCGTCTAATATAATCGATTAGAATTTTGGAAGTAATTATAAAATACCAACAAAATAACACTGTTGTAGCATCATGAAATTATAAAACAATTATGCTTGTTGGGAATCGTATGCGAATCGCGATGCATATGTTCAAATATCATATTGAAATGAAACAAAATGAATGTAGCCGCATAGTATGCCTAGTAGAGGCATACTATCTAGACCATCTACCCCAATAATGTTGTAGGTGGTGAATTCAAGTAAATAGAAAATGTGAACCTAGAAATCGAATACAAAACTAGAATCAAAGTTTAGAACCCTGAAAATATGTTCGTCTTATTCGAAAAACTACAAGAAAAATGAAAGACAGGAGTAGTTGATTTCTTGCATTTCACATCGTAACTCCAAAATACTGAAAGAAACAAAATGGCATGTTTCAGAAAATGACCAGCTTCAAAAGGAAAAACTACTTACGAGGTCATTTCTAAAATTTCTAAAATTCAAAAATGGAGAAAAGTTTAGAATTGGCACAAATCAGATTATAAAATTGAATATCTTCTGATAATTGACATATTCCATAATCTTTTATTCAATAACTTCTGACCAAAACAGTACCAAATCACTGATTTCCAAGACACTCCCAATTACTGACTGAATTTGATTATTTTCAATGAAAACATTTTTTTTAAATTGTTTAGAATAAATGTAGTGAAATATGATTGCAAGAAATGTGGTCGTTACTCATGAGAATGAAGTTTGTCGACGTGAGCCATAAGCGAGCGTCGTAAATCATTCAAGCCAGTAACGACAAATTCTCGCAAGTAGAATGCTATACTTTTTCTTTGACTTATAACAGGAATATTTCAAAATGAGATTAATTCGATAGGGATATTCCAAGGAGTAGGTAATATCATTATATTTCATTAAAAGCAAACAAAAAAATCATTCAAACATTTTTTTTCTTATCTTTCAAATAGTTTGAAAATTGGGTGGTTTAAAAACATGATAAAAATATTTGAACTCTGGCATTTCAATTTACACTTTTCGTGTTTCACCAACTATGCAAGAATCGGAAATGCGACATAAAAGAATCAGATATTAATTTCATTGTAACAAAGTATACGTCTTTATTCTTGTTTTTCGCTAGAAAACTGTCAGTTCAATTGTTAAGTTTGACATTTGAATTAGGTAAATTTTCAATGTTTAAGTACTTACACCACTGAGAATAATAATTCAAATACCACTGTAACGACTGTAAAGTTACGAATTTGCTCATCTATTATTGCCTTCAACGTAGTGGGTTTTGAATCTGGTGAAATGTGATTGGTTTATAGGGGTGAGTAATGAGACCATTGCCTACTTGTACAACAAGAAACGGTCACATAATTAATGTTTTATTCAGTAGTCATCAAAAAACTGAATTTATGCGATAATTTTTTTTATTATTGGTAGATGCTATTCTACTGATAAAAGTGGTCTGCAACAAGATTACTCTAGATGATATTACTGTGGCACGTGATATACCACATGATAAAAAACATTAAAAAACATATGTGAAACAAAGCACTGAAACTCAAGCTGATTGTTGTTGAATAAATAATGTTTATTGAAAATGATAGAAATTTCCATGTTCAGGGTGACTCTTAGGAAACTGCATCAACTGATATTGTGTATAAATAGAAAAATCATGACAATTTTGCAGTGTGACACTTTCTTTGAGGGCAATTCAGTTTTAAGTCTGCATCACTTCCATTTATACCGGAAGTGTGGGTTTGTATTTGGTTATTTTTAATGCAGTATTTCATATTTCATAACAATTTTATATTTTACATCAAATCTAAGATCCATTTCTTATAACCTTCATATTACTTTTCCATATAGTTTCTAAAATGTTTGACATTCAACAAATTACATTTGCTGAACCTTTTCAATTTAAATAAATGTTTTACCATTTAGATGAATTATTCGACAAAAAGGATAATCTGAAGAAGTATCAGTAAAACAATCGTTAATTATTCACACTTCACACTTCAGGATGGCGTGAGATTTAAAAGGAGGGGAACATCACATAAACATTAGTACAAAAACATGTTTCCGAGATTCAGACTTTCTTCAAATTTGATAAAAATAACTACTTGTCTAGTTCGAGCCATAAGACAATATCCGTAAATTTAATGAAATTATCGTACCTATTTTTGAAAGATACGACATAGTAACGAGGGGGTTAGCTCGTCAAATAAAAAAACGGTTCACTTTGAAATTACCACTCTTGAAGATCTTAGGTTTAGAAAAATATAAACATATGCATGGTTCCTTTTGAAATATATCTCTTTGCACTCTTTGAGGAAATGGAAACATTAGAAAATATTCTCTTTTTTCAAAATTTTGCAGAACTGAAAAAATGTCAGGTTTTAATGGGAGTTTTAAAAGCTTGGTCAACAAACATATACTCCTATTTAATATGGATTCAACTGATTCTTGACAAATATTATGTAGAAAGCTATACAATGAAAATCTTGGAAATATAGAACATTGAAATTAGATTTAGCACTTTCATTGACAGGCACTGTTCTCAGACCGTCAATTGTCTCCTCCAATGCATAGGCATATCCTGAAAAACTATTTATTTCATTTCACTCGCCTTTCAATTATTTTTTCACCTTTTGATAATTTGATTAAGAATCAACTCCAACAGTGAGTGCCACAGGTAAAAAGATTGAATGACTAAAAACTAAATTTGTAAATCTCTATAACATATCCAGGCATTCATTAGCTCGCACAAAATTCGACTTCTGAGGGTTGTCATTCGTAGGGGTGAGACAGCTGGATAACGGAAAAACAGATTTTAAACAGATTTTTTTAAACAGATTATACATAACACAAATCGCATTCATATTTGTATATATTTTGTCCACTGGATTGGATATATTCAATCAGTCCATAATAAAAATCTAGGTGTAGTACTGGATTCTGGCTTGAGGTGCAAAAAGCATATCAAAATGTTGATACAGCATGCTTATCCCAACATCAAGTTGATTTATGGAAACCGACATCTTTTTCCACTGAACATAAAAAATATACTCTTGAAACACTAATTTTGTCATCATTTAATTAAGCGGGTGCTTTGTATGGACCTAATTTAATTGTACAATATACAAACAAAATTCAGAAAATTCAGAATTCACGCCTACTCTGATTTTTGAAGTACGAAAACGGCAAAGAATTTCCCATTAACTTGGAGAAATTAAATGGTTGAATCGTAAAATTATTTATCGCACTGATATACACAACCTAACTATTAGAAATAGAGGATTATTGAGTGTTCCTTCGATTGCGACAGAAATTTTCAGACGCTCGTTTAGTTACCAAGTATATAGCCTTTACAACTCAATTCCTTCAGAACTTAAAAACCATAGTGTTGAAAAATTCAGAGATAACTTTAAGACTCATCTTTCGCATTGTCAGAAATTTCACATTTGAGGGTACATGGGTATATGAACATATTTATAGGAGTCACCGTAAATCATATGCGATGTGTACAATAATAATTAATGGTGACGAACACCAAAGGACACAATTCCAAGTAGAAAAAATAGTTAATTTTCCTTTTTTTCCTTCCCATTCTACAATTCAATTCTGGAATAGATAATTTTCTTTAAGGAATGCATTCGCAATGAGTAACTAAAATGTTATATCAAATTAGAATACATCTCTGTTTTTGGGTTTTATGTGGAAGAATATTTTTGATGGTATCTAACACTTAACAAAAATAAATTCGCCCTTTATTTTCAAAAATATCTAGGATGGTAATCAGTATTTTTTGTTTTGTATTTATTTATTTGAAAATAATAAAGATGATCATTATTATTGTTATTATCTTTATTAAATATTAAGTTACTAAAAGTAATGGCGAAACATTACTGTGAAATAAATTTTAGAATATTTTGCAAAAATTCCATGAAATTTCCTCAGAACGACAAATCAATTCAAAACCTCCAAGGACAAGAAGGTCATGGGTAAGTTCCCTGACGACAAAACGAAAGCTTTATTCCAATGTCAGTCATCTGCATTACAGTTCTATCATTGCCAAATATGCTAACTTATGTCCTATTAGCAAATCTCATATAGAACAAAATGGACGCGAGCCAAAATTCCATACTAAAAACAATTCGAAAGGTACCGTAAACATCACAGGAGACGACAGAGGGCTGAGCCCCTGTATCCTAAAATAAAATTATCCTAAATTCATCAGCACTGATATACAATCGAACTCCTACTAAAAAATTCCTCAGCCGCTCATACGATACAAATAACGTCACCACAAATATCTAATTTGACGAATGAGTGCCGAACCAACGAAAACTTGCCTGGGATCTGATTCCAGCAGCTGATTCGACTTCAACGCGGGTTGTATAAATATATA